>BHFT01061043.1:5029-18950 GCA_004320025.1 Laticauda laticaudata
ACCCCCCCCCCCCCAGTCATGGATTACAGTTCATCTCCCACACATGCTGTGGCACCAGGTTCTTTCCTTAAAAGTCAGAAACCAACCTCTTGACCTCCCTCAGTTTTGACTGAGTGATTTCTGACTGATAAATTATCAGCAGTTCTGACAGTTGGTTTATAGAAGTTTAGCTCTCTCCGGTTTCTCTAAAAAGGGAGCAACAGCCAGAGGATGCAATTTAAATGAGGGATCAATCAATTCTGTAAACTGTCTATTCCAGGACTTACAATGCCTTCATTTTTCAGTCATATTGATCAAACAGGGATCAAAAGAAAAGGATGATTCAAGAATATTGAATAGCTCCAAGGTTACATGCAGCCCAACCCATTTTATAGCATTACTACAATATTTATTATCAGGTGTGATGACCCAGGGCTTGGCACAAAGGCAACTCAGCCAGAGGAAAAGTATGGGTCCCTTTTATTAGCTCCAACTTTGCCCCCTATGTCCCAGTTGGAGAAAAAACTCTCCCACGAACCTGCAACAGCCTTTGGCTGCAGATATTCCAATCCAAACATTGTAAACAGAAAACTTTAAATTATAAAATTATAATATATAATATTATAAAAATAAATCTGGCAGGGCAAGATAAGGAATTCCAGAAGTGAAGTAACATGGTAGTAAATCAAACCAGTTGGGAGGATACTAGGAACTGTGAAAAAAGCAGCCAACACTACATAAACTACTTTAAATTCTATCCCCAGGTGTGCCTTGTGAAGGGAATCAGGGCTCTTTCCTCCCTTATAAGCCATGCAACCCACTTGCTCTCTTCTCCATTCTTCCCTGCATGCCCTAGGAAGAAGACGGGGGGCTTGGTTTTCCTCTGAACCCCCTCTCCCTTGTTCGACCTCTTCCCTGCTGTACCCAGCCTGACTTTGCCCTTCCCCAGTTTCCTCCACAGCCAACAGAGCCACTCTCCCACACCTTGTCAGCTGTTTGTCTTCCTCCTTAGATTCAGACTTTGATGGAGGCATGACATCAGGATTGTGTAGTTTCATCTAAGTTGAAAGCTGCATTTGGCCTTTAATTGTCACTTTTGGGTACACATATCCCAGCGTGGTAAAGAGCAAAGGTAAGCATCAGCTTGAATCAGTTCTATTTCCAATTAAACTTAATTAGAATAAACTATAGTTAACATTATGCCTACATCATATATTTAAGCTTAGTGTGAAAAAGAAGAAATTATTAACAATTTAAAAACAATTTGGGATTGTGGATTGTACAGTTAAGGTGTTTGGAATCTCATGCAGCTCCCAAGGCTATCAGTTGTCAATACCTCAATTCAGTTTCTTGAACTGAAATAAAATATTGGCAGCTAGTTTAGGCCTTGTAATATTTGAATGATCCATTCTCATATTTGTCTCATGTAGCTGTAATGTTTAGAAATTTTAAGTGTTCAAGATAAATCCATCATATGTGTTATCAAGAGCCCTGATAGCAGTAAAAGACAGTGGTTATAATGCAGTATTGTAGGCTAACTCTGCCCACTGTCAGGAATTCAATCCTGACCAGCTCAAGGTTGACTCAGCCTTCCATCCTTCTGAGGTCAGTAAAATGAGGATCCAGATTGTTTGGGGCAATATGCTGATACTGTAAACTAGGAGTGTCAAGCTGGCAGCCCATGGGCTGGATGCATTGTGCACAGGCCAAGCCCAGCCCTGCTCCATGAATGGGAAAAATATCATGAAACATCACATGATGGCAACGTGATACTGTGAGTTTGACAATCATGCTGTAAACCACTCAGAGGGGGCAGAAAAGAACTATGAAATGGTATATAAGTCCAAGTGCAACTACTATCTGCCTGAAAAAGTGGTGGTGCCTCTGATTCAGTACCACAAATATTGGTTGAATTCAAGCACAGACATTTGAGAGCTGAGCATTCAACACCTTCTGCCTATATGCATTAATATGTCAGTTCATCTTCTTTCCACATTTACTGTTTTAAAAAAAAATTGTGAATTCCATCTTATGTAGGAAGACATTTGTGAGTTTTTATAAATTTCAAACATAAATGAACCAAAGGGCTGAAAAGGAGATGACCGGAAGGGGAGGTCATTAAACCTTGGCTTTAAGCAAGTTATTTGCTCACTAATAAGTCCTTCTGGAGGTTTGCTACCTTAATAGGGGAAAAGGGATCAGTAGTTTGAATGACTATGAAAAAGACACTGACAACAGCAGGAGTTCCTAGCAGGGATATTCTTATTAGCAAGGCTGATAAGAAATTAAGAGGAAATTAAGAGTAAAGCCCAGTGGGATGGGACTCTGAAGTATGAAGTAAACCACCCACCAAAGAAAAAAGAATTCCAAAATCAACCTGAAAAAAGGCAATGATAAATCACTTCTTTATTGTTACCAAGAACATTGAATACGTTGTGATCTGCTGGTGCCTGGCAGAGCTGGAAGCAGAGTCAGACAGTAATGAGGAGATTGGGGAGGAACCCAGGCCACTCCTAGAGGCTGGGAAGGCTCGGATGAGGGCTCTGCATCAGAGGCAGAGATGGGGCCAGGGCAGGCTGGCAGTCATCAGCTGCCTTCAGGCTTGGACAGCAGTAGGTGGAAGAGCTTCTGGAACTGGTTCCCAGCTGGCATATGCACAGAGCTGCCAAAGGGAAGACACAATTAAGAATTCAGGGTCAATGTGGGAGTAAGGCCACAGGTGGACAATGAATGACCCCTCCCATCAGGATTAAAAGAGAAGCAAAAGTAGAGCGGGCTTTTGCAGGAAACAACTAGCTCATACGTTCGTTTGTTGATTCCAGCCTCATGAAGATTTGTCTTGTAACTCAACCCTTCCCTGCCAGCACTGAGCGTGGAACTATTTATCGGGCACCGTTCCAGGATTGATAAAGGTCTGAGCTAATTAGTGTACCTTCGCAAGACTGTTTGCCAAGCCACTGACTAACTGTGAATGAAATAAATTCACATCAATGTAATAAAAGAAGTTTTTGCTGGGACTCAGAATTGACTTAGTGCTTTTGGGCACTTTATGCCTAGGACATAACAGAATAGGACTAATATTTAGATACTTTTTGGAACCAGATGATAAGACTTCCAGATTGTGATGGATTCCTCCAAATAGTAGAGAAGGTCAGATTTATATATGTTAAACTAGAGGTGATGATACAATGTGATCAAATCAAAGGAAGGATAATGATGGACCATGCTGGTATTGAAAAGGAATTCCTCCCTTTGAACATGTACCCAACTGAGACAAGGTATGTGAAATCTATCAATTAAGGAAAACCTGAAACCATAATTGTGGAAATGAAATATGTCAAATTGGATATGTTAGGCCTTTCTGAATTTAGGTGAATAAATACATTTATTCATATGATTATACAATGTACAGTTCAGTCCATGAATCAATACAAAAGAATTGAATGGCAATTATACTCAAATAGGACATTATTAAATATGTGCTCAGCTATACCTCATTAAATAACAAAATCAATATCTAATAAAATTAGTGATCTTCTGCCAAAATCAACATTGAATAAATGCACCTACTACAAATGCAATAGAAGATAATGAAATATTCTTTAGTAAATAGCAAAGATACTAAATGCAGCATCAGAAAGATGTGATCATATAGTTATAACAGAAGACTTGGATGCAAAGTTGGAGAAATGACTTCGAATGAGGGTTTACCCCAATCCAGTTTATTGTCTCTCTTCCATAACCTAGCACAAAATTCTAACCATTATATGATTAAATATTATGGTTATCTACAGGTTATGTACATCTTACAACAGTTCATTTAGTGAACATTTCAACTTACAGTGGCACTGAAAAAAATGACTTATGATCACTTTTCAAAGTTACAACTTTTGTAGCATCCCCATAGTCACATGATCAAAATTCAGATAACAGATAATCAAAGTTGGAAGGGACCTTGTAGGACATCTAGTTCAACCTCCTGCCCAAATGGGAGACCCTACACCATTTCTGACAGATTGCAGTCCAATCTCTTCTTGAAAGTCTCAAGTGATGAAGCTCCCACAACTTCTGAGGGCAAGCTGTTCCATTGGTTGATTCCATTGGTTGATGCTTGGCAACTGGTTCATATTTATGGTTATTTCTGTGTTCCAAGGTCACGTGATCACTTTTTGTGGCCTTCTGACAAGCAAAGTCAATGGGGAAACCAGATTCACTTAACAACAGAATTACTAACTTATCAACTGCAGTGATTCACTTAACAACTGAAGCAAGAAAGGTCATAAAATGGGGCAAAATTCACTTAATGAATGTCTCACTTAACAACAGAAAGTGTGCACTCAGTTGTAGTCATAAATTGAGGACTACTGTATTATGGATAGATAATCCATACCTCTTTACCCCAGTTCCCATGAAGAAATGTCACAGATCTTAATTTTAAACGTTAATTCTGACACCTAGAGTCACATTATCAAGTGGTATTACTTTTTAAATAAGTACATTATATGGGTAACATTTGTATTTTTATTTTAAGGAAAATTGATTTCATGTGAGGTTAAGGTTAATCTGCTTTGATGTTTATATTAAAAACTGACAGCATGGTTAGAATTGGGGTAGATTTTATTAATATTTATTTATAAATATTTTATTGGCAATATGGTGACGATATATCTGTAGTCTTCAATCTGAGTCATGAAAAGGACTGTAATAAAGCTGGCTTTGGTATATATCCAGAGATGTTTAAATTGTTTCATTTAAAAGGCTATATATTACAATTTATAAAAAGTTGTTTATAGGAAATGCATATATCCTTTTATTATGTTATCCAGTCACTTTTGCTGAGAAGTTTGTTCAGTTTGATACTAGTGAATGTAGATAATCCTATCAGCCAAATCATATTGAACAAGTACTTGCCATTTTACAGAGAATGCCAATATCTCCATAGCGCCAGTTTATAATTCTCCTTGCTTTGAGTTATGTTCACTCTAACATTGTTTCTAACAGCTTTACCTATAAGGTGCTAATTATGGGAAAGAGTTAGCATAATTAAATACATTTATCCTTTTCTGCTTGCAATTTTCCTGCAAAGTGTAGTTGTCTCTCAGACATTCTAGTTACATTGGAGTCATTCCAATTAGAAGGAATAATTATGAGTTTCATTATTTAAATTTCCTATGCAAACTGGCTTTTGGAGGAGATTAATAGACAGCAGCTTTAACAGCTTCCTCATCTTTAAAGCATTCAGACAGGTTTCATTTTATGATATTGCTATCCTTAGCATTTTCTAAATTTGCCCAGAAAAGCTTGAAGGGAAGAACTATTTTCTCAGGCCTTATCTGCATTACCTGGTGTTAAGTCGCAGAAAATGAGACTCAGGACACCAGCATGATTCCAATCTGTTTTACTTCCATAGAGGACTGAGCACCGAAGAAACCATGGCAGCCCTTGTTATAATTGGGTTGCTCACAGCTGTGGCCAATGATGGCTCTTCAAAATTCCCGCTGCCACAGACTGACTAATTGCAGGTAAGTATGCTAAAACATAACACCTGGTTCCATCATATCCCAAATAGCATAGGTTTTGAGGTTAGAAAGACAGGACATCAGTTTTACTCAGCTTCAATACATTGTTAATTCAGCCACCAGTTGTATTTTCCTGCGGTGATTTTCCCTGATTGCTTTGGGAGGGAGGCATTTGACTGCCTTGCAGCTTATTCCAGCAGTTTAGTGGTTACTTGCAGAGAATGTATTTCC
This sequence comes from Laticauda laticaudata, assembly GCA_004320025.1. NCBI lineage: Eukaryota > Metazoa > Chordata > Lepidosauria > Squamata > Elapidae > Laticauda > Laticauda laticaudata. The sequence goes on from BHFT01061043.1 coordinate 10,759, forward strand.
CTCAACTAAGGCAATGCTAATGTAAGAGAATGCTTTTGCTACTAACATTAGAATAACACTGAAGTTAAGAAATTTGCCTGGTATGTACGAAGCTGTTGGTTTGAAACCCAGGAAAAGGCATTTCTTTTTTAATTACCTTTTGTTTTCCTTCAGGTATCTGGGAAAAAAAGTATTGGATTTGACAGTTTCATTGTTCTACAATCTCTTATTTTATTTATTTATTAAATCTATATGCTGGCCATCTCACTGTTGAGTGATTCTGGGTGGCTTACAACATCAACATTAGTATGGCAATAACAATAGCACTTAGATTTATATACCGCTTCATAGTGCTTTGGAGCATTCTCTGGGTGGGTTTACAAGTCAGCCTATTGCGTCCAACAATCTGGGTCCTTATTTCACTGACCTTGGAAGGATGAAAGGCTGAGTCAACCTTGAGCAGGCCAGAATCAAACTGCTGGCAGTCAGCAGAATTATGTTGCAACACTGCATTCTAACCACTGAGCCACCATGTCCCTTATATATATCAAGTTATAATCAAGTAATTATAACATCATTACTTGAACTAAAAAGACTGGAGAAAGCAAAAAATGGAAGAATCCTGCCTTTATTTTTCTTTAAAGAGCCCTTAGATAATCATAAATGGTTATGATTATTAAAAAGAATTATTCTCAAATGCGAACAAGAAAACCTTTATAGATACGAGATAAAGTACTTAGTCAGTGTGTTAAGTGATGGTAAAGGAAAGGCATTCAAATTATGGAAATGCAAAATGGCTTGCATGAAAGGAGTTTTTATTTTTAAAGACCATTGTTCTTCTGTATTTAGATGTTGTATATATTGATTTAAACTTATTTTTTTTGAGATAAAAAAGTAGGAAGGCACAGCAGCAAGAGAACTGTCCGATAACAGTACATGCTGATCTGCAATGCAGACTGATGAGTTAGGGGTCCTTGATGCTCTCTGTGCTTGGTTATTTTCTGAAGAAGAAGAATATTTGTAGCTCAGGGTTGAAATGTGGTGTCCTTGGTGCTCTCTGAGCTTGCTTGTTTTCTTGGAGACATTTTATTACCAAACTAGGTAGCAGCATCAATGCACTGAAGTGTCTACAGGAAACAACCAAGCTCAGGGAGCACCCAGGACCCCACAGTTCAACCCTGAGCTACAAATATTATCTTCTATTGGAAGATTGAGACACTTTGGCAAAGGTTGCAGGATATCCAATCAGAATACATTTTATTTAGCTGTCATAACCACAAGGCAGAGCCAGGTTCAGGATGGATTTGTTCACGCTGCTTTGTTACTCTATACCTAGAATTCAACAGCAGAGGCAGATGATAGAATCCCTTCTATTACAAATTCAATCTGCAGTGATTTAGAAATAGTCATTTTCTGTAATGTCATCATAAGTGCTGGGGTGCTATATTTCTTCATAGAATCCTTTTAGGTAATAAGTAAGGAACTAAGAAATTCATTTACAACTGATCTAATGTTTACTATTAGTTCTGACTGCTGCAATAGCTGAATCAATATAACTCTTTCCTAGTTCAGTCAAAGTTTGTCATTCGAAAATGAATGGAAACATTTTTCCTCTTTTCCAAACTTTCTTTGTCTCCCTGTGGCTGTTTATTTTTTGAGATAAAGTTGCACCATTTTGTGATTTTTTTTCCAATCACTTGATGTCCTGCTGAGGAATATATTCCTAGGAGCAATATTTATGCTGCTTGTTTAGCAATAATAATTTAGCAAGACTTTATCTAGGTCAGACCTTCAGCTAAACTCACCATTTCAAACAACATTCTGGATGCTTATTCTGGACGCTAAATTACATGTGGAGAGAGGGGGAGGGAGGGAGGAGGGATGGAAGGAGGGAGGGAGGGAAAGAGAGAGAGAGAAAGAGAGAGAAAGAGAGGGAGGGAGGGAGGGAGAAAGAGAGTCCAGCATAAGTAGATATTACAAAACTGAAGAAGAAGCAACATTAGTTATAAAAGTATTCTAGCTTGAATATTGAATAAAGAAAATAGATGTTTATAAGCTGCTTTGAATAGCGCATTAAATTTGTAATAGTAATAGTAGATACCAATGTCTGAATTCTCTTGAAGCTATGTTGTATAATTCATATATTACATCATATGGCTTAGCAAATAAAAGAGAGAGAATTGGACTGGAGACAGGGAAGATATTCCAACTACAGCTTCCTCCATGCAATGTGGACAGCAACTGATACATTTTAAAAAACTACTAAACATCACCCAGATATACAGTGACAGGTAGGCCTCTCATCATGCCTCATATTATATCCAATCAGGTTCTATAACAGTTTTCAATTGGATTGTTTTGAAGCCCTCTAACACACTTAATCGAATTCCGATCAATTTGGAAAGAAAATTCCATTCATTAACTGCACTCACTCCATCCAGTTAGGATTGATTTCAAACTGTTTCCCAGTCTTGAACCAATCTTAATTGTATCCATTGCAGGACTTGATACAGTCTTATCTTGCTTCCCCAACTTCTGTTGATGAAGTTTATTTGGCATCTTCTGAAAGGCTCCCCAATGTCTCTGGGGACCAGAGCAAGGACTGAAGTTTCACAAGTCCTGTTTCTAATAGATATTGGTGTAACTTCCTACATACATTTCTGAACTAACTCATTTTCTAGCTTTTCTTGTTTTGCATACAATAGGATACCATATGGCAGATCTCTCTTGAAAGGAATAGTCAAATTAAAACTGATGGCAGACAGCCAATTCTTGAGGTATGCTTCATCTTACTCAACTGACTGGAGCTCCCAATTCATCATTTATTCTCTTAAGTCTTTTTCATATCCTCCAGCTGTGATGAAGATGCCAGTCTTTCTCAGCTCGTCTACTGTGTGTGCTGAACTATCATTATAGTGAAACAAAATGAAGATGTTAATTGCAGAAGATGCTGCCAAGGTTACAGTTGATGCATTGCACAAATTAGAAAAGGGTTATTCACATGATGAATGATTTACCATATGCTTGGAGTTTCCTTCTGCTCTCACCGTCTTCAGCTTGTCCATATCCCTTAATAGATTGAAGCTTTACACCATTAGAGCCCTGGTGGCACAATGATTAGAATTAGAGGTGGGCTGCACATACTTTAACAACTGATTCGCCTAGTGCAGAACTGAAACTGTGAGAGTGCATATGTACGCTCCCTTCACCCACGGCTGCAAAACCATGGGAATTTCCTGTGTGTGGAAGCCAGGGTGAATAGATTGGGCAAGGTGCAGAAAGCAGCTGGGCTTCAAGGGAGGGGTGAGCAAGGAAAAATGTGAGATTTATAGGATGGGATAGCACCTGGGTAGGTGGGCAGACCCAGCCATTGGTCATAACTACTGGTATGGGTGAGCTGGTCTGAACCACCAGCAGCCCACCACTGGTTAGAATGCAGTATTGCAGGCAATTTCTGTCATTGCCTGGAGTTCAATCCTAATGGGTTCAAGGTTGACTCAGCCTTCCATCCTTCTGAAGTGAGTAAAATGAGGACCCATGTTGTTGGGGGCAATATGCTGACATTGTAAATCCACCCAGAGTTCTGTAAAACATTATTGGGCAGTATATATAAATCTAAGTGCTATTGCTATTCCCATGCCATAAACTTATGGTATGGCTATCTCAACACATTCTCTGGTTACAAAATAATATGTATCTTCTAAATATCCTTTTCTTTGTGGAATGTACTCTATGGGGATCAAGGAAGAAACTTTTTTTTACTAAATTCTGCCATTTGGGCAATAAATGAGAAGGATGCAAGATCTGCACAGTGGTTCAGGTTAGCTGTTCCTACTTGTACTGTATTGCAGTTATTATTATTATTATTATTATTATTATTATTATTATTATTATTATTATTATTATTATTATTATTATTATTGTGTTCATTAAAAATAATTTTGGAATTCCATGCACAGAAGATACTCCAACATATCCCCTCACTCTTTATCGGCTTTATGCTTAATAGTAAAAATTAAATGTCTGGCTAATACTTTGGAAAATGCATTTTTGATAGATAATTTGTATGTTATTTTCATGGAAGGTTACAACCATCACAGGCAGTGAATTGTATGCCATTTATTTTCAGCCTTGGGAGACAGGCACTGCCTCTGTACATTTGTCATCAGAGATGCATGCCAAACAGTTGCACATTTTGAATTTTGTATTTGGAGAAAAATGAAAATGAAAACATTATCTTGACACTGCAAATATGTTATTATTGTGACAAATAAGTTAAGGCGCAACCCTCCTCAGAAGGCTTTTCCAGATGTTAAGACTATTTGGAGATTTTGGCAATAAAAATAAATAAAATAGAACTGAAAAACTGAGGGCACAGGTTGGGAAAAGGGGCACCAGGGACATTTGCAATAATGGTCACTGGCACCAACATAATGTGCATGGTCAGGCAATGAAAGCTTCACCCCTTTTCATTGGTAAATGTGAGTATGATACATGTTAAGAAGCAGATTGTCCACTCAGTTGTGCTCACCATTTTGAAGCTGTTGACCATCATTGTGGATACTCTTGGGCTGCTCTAAAGATTTAGAAGTTCAATTAATAGCTCCTATTTTCTTAATATTCCTTCTATTGCCACACTTTTTGAACTTGTTCCATCCAGTGGGAGGATTCAGCCAGTTCACACCACTTCGGGAGAACCAGTTGTTAACTTTCTGAGAAGTTTGGTGAACTGGTTGTTGGAAGAAATCATTTGGTCAGAGAACCAGTTGTTAAATTATTTGAATCCCACCACTGGTTCCATTCTTAAAAGTTTTCAATACCTGGTGGCTTAAATCATTACAGGCTACTTATACCCTGCCATAATTGTATTCATAGCTTTCTACAATTCTAAAACTGATTTATTCTCTCCCCAAGGTAGTAGTTCTCAACCGATTTTCACTGAGGATATCCTAGATATATGCCCCTTTCCATAGTTATCATTATTTCAAGAAAAATTTTGCAATCATAAAATTGAATTACTGAATCGTATTGCAACTATATAGACCAGGACCGCAGTCTACTACTGGGCAGGAGCCTTTTCAGAATGGAGCTACATGAGTGGTGGGCAAGTGCACATGCATGCACACAGCTCAACTTGCACAAATGGAGAGTCGGCATGTGTGCACATTTGTGCGCAGCTCAATGAGCACAAGTCAAGCAGTGCTCACATGTGCATGGCACTGGCCTGCCACTCACACAAATTAAGCTGCATATGTGTCTGTGCCACCCCACCACTTATGCACCCGGTTCCCCTCTTTCCGCCCCCCCAGCCAGGCCGCTAAGCTGCAAAGGTTGGGGACTACTGGTTTAGATCTAAGGCTAAGCCTAAGGAAAATGTTTATTTTCAGAAGATACCTTGTCACAATTACAAATTCAATAAAAGACACTGCAAATAAATCAACATCTTTCAAAATTGTGCAATTTTCATAAATGCTTGAACGTCCCATATACCATATTTCCAATTTAAAATTACAGTGAAACAACTAGGCAAACAGAAACCTACTGAAGTTTTACTTCTCTTTTGTCATTTAGTCAGATTCCTGGGCTTGATTTTCACAGTTTTTTGATATTTGACCAAGTAATAGGTAAACATTTTCTCATGTCTTCCTTGGCCATTTATTATTTTGTAGTGTTTGTATTAGTGAAGGTAGAAAATCCTGGCTTGCACTGGGAGATGTTGATGATTGTATAAATATTACTAGAGGGTTTTTTGCAATCTGATGTCTCTAATCTTTATCTCTTTCCAGAATTCATAAAGAATACTTCCATGCTTTAAATTGTCACTATTACATGTATTATATCCTAATTCCTCTGACTGGTAGGTGAGATGAAGCTGGGCTTCATATGCTGTTGCTTCAATAAAGGGATTTCAATTGATATCATAGTTTCCAATCAATATGTTTGGAAAAGAGCATGGAACTTTCCTTTCCAATATTTCAAATTTCTCAGTAATTAGTGTTATGGCCTTATCACTGTTTGCTTCAGCAACATTTGGGAATGTGTCCTAATGCCAACCTTCATTTACAGTCTCATTTTTTTAGACTTCACTCTTAGAACACTAATTTTGTCTAAAGAAAAAGCTTAGCCTGTCTGTGGAATTTTAAAGATATTCATTAAGATAAGTTCCAACTGGTTCTACCTGACTGATAAGATCAGGGAGAAGAGGCATCCTCAGGCTCCCTTCTCACAATGAATGTCATCTTCAGGGATCTTACAGGGGAACCTTTTCAGGTGTTGTCTCTTCTATGGAACAATATTCTCCAAGATTAATGTGTTCCAAATTGGTTTTAGAAAGGCTATTAAAAGCTGCCTTTTCCTACAATCTTTGGTGATAGATACATGACAAACAAAACTCCTCTTAAACCTTGGGAAATTATTTAAATGGAGTCTTCTACTGTGGCTTGGAGACATGTGACATGATATTGTTATTATGCACGTCATAGTTGCTATCCGCATCATAGAATAGAATACATAAACCTGAAGGATTGGAGCAACATGTAATGACAGCAAATAAATAAGCAAACAAACAAATTACTTTTAGACCAAGCATTATCCAACAAAAATTCTTTTCCTGTGTAAAGAGCAGGAGGCTTCACATGATTTCTCTACTTTTTTTTTCAAAAATTTAGACAAACAGCTATGACCTTTTAAGTCCATTTTCAGGATTTCAGGTCTAACACAGTTTTCAACTCAAGACAACCTTTCCCCCCCCCTCCAATTTAGCATGCAGAAAGTAATGCACTGTTAAAATCTTACTCTACTTTTTTATTAACAACATAAAATCATTTACTGATCCCACCATTGATCAATAAAATCAAATCATGCCAATTCCTACAGATAATTTCCAGTAATCGCCCACAAATTCTGAACAGTTAGACAAGGCAGTGTAAAGATTTTAGCCTCAAAAGTATTTTGCAGACATCAATACTGCAACTGAATGCTAGTAATTGAGTTTTCCCACCGCTGAACCTTATTTATTGACCTGCTATTTGGCTTGCATCCATTTTATATATTTTTTTCTTTTTTACTGAAGTAGAAACACTTTCTTCAGTGTCAGTCATCATGAATGAGTCTGCTAATTGTACAGTCTTCAAAGAGCAGTTTTAAATTTTCCTGTCTGCTTCATTCTGAAATACTGTCTTTGCTACATTAAGCAGAAAGTATTGCAAGCAGGAAGAGTTAGTGTCTCTGCAGCATTGCATGAAATGCCATTGTTTCATCTATCAATTCTGCTATTAAATGGCAGAATTGCTCTTTTTCATTCTTTTTAGCAAATTCAGTAGGCAGTATATTTGCCTTGTTGGAGATAACTATGATTGAAGCAACGTACTACAAGATTAAGTAATTTTCTAGAATTTAAAATTCTCCCAAGTAGAGTTTGTCAACAAAATGGCTGTTTTATTACCACAAATAATACATTCTGGAATAGGATGAAAGACATCACTAGTCCAACTGAACCCTATGGCTAAGCAATAATGTGGTTATTTTAAAATAAAAAATAAAAAACTAACCCCAACCCTAACCAAGTTACTATAAAATTAAGAAAAATTCATTTAGGTGTGAGATTAGGGCCTTGTTTATTGTAGGACTACATTCTTTTATCTATCGTATTTCCATTGTTTTGTTTTCACTACTTTCAAATTCATATTTTTCCTCTTCTGACTGACGAACGTAGCTATTATGATAAATGAGTTGACAAAGTATGAAAAATGTCACCATATCTGAAAGCTGTGCTCTACATGATGTTTTTTTGCTAAATGACTCAGAGCAGGGACATCAGTTTCTGAATGTAGTTTGATTGGTGAAGCAGAAGTGTCAATCCCTCCATTAGGCATCAGAAAAGACATCTAAAAGGGCACCACTTTTTGCAGAAGAATGGGAATGCAAAGACGAGGCTGTCTAGAGCTGATGTTCAGTGTTACTGCCAAAACCCTACATGAAGAAGCCTAGGAAGAACCATCCATGAACGGGGAGAAACTAAGATTAAGGATGAGTCCCTCACACAAATCAGGACATGCTAAGTGACTCGAAGCTATTGTTTGGGAGAGTTACAGGAACTGTTGCTGCACATACAAAGAAACAAATCCTGAATTTCATATTGAGTTGATCCAGCACTAACTGAGATTTTTTTTTAAAAAAAAAGCTGTTTTAATTCCGCGCCCCCCCCCCCCTCT
>BHFT01061044.1:0-21870 GCA_004320025.1 Laticauda laticaudata
AGTTTTAATTAATTAAGGATGATGCTTTCAAGCCTTTTTGTTATGTACTGTTCCTCCTTATTTATTATTGAATGTTTTGGAGATTCAAAAGGTATTTTCTCCTAAGTTTTCTTTCTGCTGTTTAATGACCGCAATAAAGTGATTTGAATTTGGGGCTATCAACTGTTCTCTTGTTCTCATGCCATCTGGATGTTTATTGCTTATTCTGGTTGGCAGAGGCAGCCCCCGTCTTTAGCATGAATGTTATTAAATCTTAGGAGGTAAATTTTGTGTTGTTTTTTTTCAGAGGGTTCAGATGCCATCCATTGATGTGCATGGCTTGCTTTACCTTGAAAAGCGGTGACTTGTACACTCTTGCTGAATTAAAGCAGGGCTTCCATGGTTCAGCAACGTGCGGATTCTAAGAACTTGTCCTGAAGGATATTTTATTTCTTGCTAGTTCGATACCTGTGCTTTGCAATGAAACTATGTGGTTGGGCTTAGTTTTTGGGGAGGAAAATAAGGGGAGGGGGGAATTCTGCCTCTGCCTACCAGCATCCATCAGTATTCCTCTGGTTAGCGTCCTGTCAGTGTGTGAGAGAACTGAGGGCTGTTTGGAAACTGAAAGAGTATTTGCTGTATGAGCAAGGAAACAGCAAGGAGCCTGGATGTGGCTGAGCTCAACTGTCCTGTACTAAAGCTGCTTGATGCTGTGAAACTAAAACGGAAACTCCTCTCCTCTGCTTGTGTTTTGCCTTTGGAACGGATTTCTTTTCAGGTGGGAAGGGGAAGTAGAACTCCTTAGCATCAGAGCGTGTTAATAATAACATGGGAAATACTCTAAATGCTCTGATGGTCATTTTGAAATATCCTTTCTTAGTGAGCACTTAGAACATATGTGCCAAATTTCAAGTTTGTAGGCTTTACGGTTCTGGAGATTTTGTGATAGTGCGCGAGGGGTATTTCGCTTTGATATACTGTAGAGATTAGCCCAATCCTGTATGTCAGTTTGGGCCAATTTACTCACTGGCTGTGCGATGAATTGCTATATGCTTAAATAATGAAACTCTGCATTGTGCTGTTAAGATGCAGAAACGGCTTACATTTCTGTTATATTTCCTGCAAAGTTAATCCCACGTATAACAAATTTCATTGCAAATGCTAAGCCCGTTTGTTTTACTTGTTTGCGAAGTGGAACTATGAACATTTCCCAACTGAAAGAAATGTTTGTTTCTAACTGTAACCTTTATAGCAAGATTTTTTATTTATTTTTTTGCCGCACAATTTGTGTGTTTAATCCAGAAGGTTCCCTCTGTCCGGCTTCTCTCTTGCTGAACCAAGCATTTGAACCTCTCTGTAGTCTGTGCACCGGGGCCTTTTAGGGATGGCTCACAGTGAAGTTGAATTTTCTGAGTAAGAGTGGCCCCATGGGCTTCTCCCACTCTTCTTAGCCAGTTTTCCAACTTGTTGCTCCATTTGAAGCTTTTTTTTATCTCAAGGAAAAGAACTTGCAGTTTCTTTTACTTTGTGTTTCTTCCTTCCCTCAGGGCAGTGGTCCCCAACCTTCCCAGATCCACGTAATGGCAGCGGTGGGTGGGAAGAGGATGGTTGCGCGTGCCCAACCTAGTTCCCACGCATGCGCAAATGAAGTTTTGTGCTCATGTTGGCCACATGTGTGGCCCGGTTCCCAATGGGCCATGGACTGGTATCAGTTGGGGAGCCCTGTCTTAGGGCATTTCAGTCCCATTTGATAGCTCAGAAGCCATTAATTGTTGCGGGCATCTCCCTTCTCTCTTGCATTGTAACACATTTTTTAGATCGCTTATCTAGACATTTGATTGTTCAAAATCTGATTTGTGTGTTGGAACAAATGAGCAACCTGGATATTTTTTTTCTTTAACACAGAAAAACAATTGTAGTACATACAGTTTGAGTTTTCATCCGAAATCATATGTACCGAGAGAAACCTCCATCTTGGCTGTTAAGAGTGCTTTAACATTGACCTCACTAATTAATACTTAGGGTCTCCTGCTTGAGAAGGGGGTTGCACTAAAAGACCTCCAAGGCCCCTTCCAATTCCCTTACTCCATTGTGTTGTTCTGATGACTTATGCTTCACTTGCAGGACTTGCAAGACCAAAGAACACAAAGTGTACTCTAGTTGCTTGGAAGCGATTCTTATCTACCAACTTCAAAGCATTAACTACAGGTTTGTCATAAGGCCAGTCTCCAATTACACCAGCAAGCAAGCATAGCCCTTACTACTTTATGTTTATTTGTGGAGAATAGAGTTGTTTACCTCATTTAAACAATGGAGAAGCAGCAGATAAGAGAAGGCCGGGTGTACCTTAGCTGCATCTATCCAGTGGATTGAGTTTCAAGGCCACCAAACAATTTCCATCCTTATGCCTTGGATACCTCAGGCTTGCACCCAATTGTAGGACATTCCTCAGCTACTCTTGACTCAAAACGAAAATGAAGTTCCTTTATAGAGCTCGGTCGGTTCTCATGAGTGAATGGTTGACTCTCCACCATTGCTTTTCTCCACCCCCAAGAGAGAGCAACCAACTTGGCGTGCCCTAAATCTCCTAGCTCAGGGGGTCCCCAAACTTGGCAACTTTAAGATTTGTAGACTCCAGCTGGCTGGAGTATTCTGGGAGTTGAAGTCCACAAGTCTTAAAGTTGCCAAGTTTGGGGACCCCTTGTCTGGGCTTGTGGCTCATCTGATCAGGTTCCACCTCGTGAAGCCATTGTGCTATCTCCACTCCAGTTTGCCTCACCTTTCTCAGCAACAGAAGCATCGTAGGTCATGGATCCCATGTGGAAGGACTTCAACTCCAGATGCTTCAGTTGGCCCACCGTCCCTAAGGCCCTTCTCTTCAAGCCAGAACTGGGTGCAACATGCTAAGTTCTAGATGTCAGGATTCTGGCAGTTACCCCCATTTAAATCATGAGTCTTGATTTATTGGGACAAAGTCACCCTTGATCCTGGTTTTCCCCCACCCCCTGGGTGTATCATAATTCATATTCTCCAATGGGACACATCCATAGCCCAAAGTCATCAGTCATGCTCTATAATAAGAATTTTGCAGGGCGGAAACTTCGGTCACCTAGTTACTATCTTTGAAAACATGCATGCGCTTTTCGGTTTTGCAAGCTGCTGCAATGCTTCCCCTCCCTTTCTGCTGGCAACTCTAAAAAGACCAGAGAAACATTTTATGAGTTGACATTAGAGGAGGCCGATGGTGCCCCAATCCTTTTGCAACAAACTGCAAATAATGGTTATGCAAGATAAAAGTATAGGGAGAAAGATACATTGTCATGGATTTGAGCATCTAGATGTCCATCTCTCTTTGGGCTGCTCCATGGAAGTGTAGCAGGATAAGCTGATATTAACTGCCAAATATGTTCCGGCATTGAAAGTTGATTAATGTTTGATTATATAATTTCATACAAGCCTTAATTGGTCTGTTCCTTCCTTCAGTTCAGGATGTACTTCATCTTGGAAGCTCGCCTCAAATATAATACAATTATATTGCACATTTAGGGCTGTTTTTGTATCTTTGCTCTGTAAACAGCTTCACTTCAGCAGGAAGATAACACAGCTGTCTGGTAGCTGCTCTGCTTCCCTAAGTAAAGGTAAAGGTTCTCCTTGCACACATGTGCTAGTCGTTTCTGGTTCTGGGGAGCGGTGCTCATCTCTGTTACAAAGCCGAAAAGCCAGCGCTGTCTGAAGATGTCTCCGTGGTCATGTGGCTGGCATGATTAAATGCCAAAGACACATAGAACACTGTTCCCTTCCCACCAAAAGGGTCCCTATTTTTCTACTTGCATTTTTACATGCTTTCAAACTGCTAGGTTGGCAGAAGCTGGGACAAGGAACCCGAATTCACTCTGTGACGCGGCACTAGGGGTTCGAACTGCTGACCTTTCCGATCGACAAGCTCAGCGTCTTAGGCACTGAGCCACCATGTCCCATCTCTGCTTCCCTAATAGAATATAAATGAATGGTAGGACAGAAGTTAAAATGGGAAACTGAGGATTGGATCAGGGAGGCAACAAAGAGAAGGGGGTCAGTTTATTTTCCAAAGCATCAGAAGGCAAGACCCCCCCCCCAAAAAAAAATAAAAACAAACAAACAAACACGATGGATGGAAAGTAATCAAGGAGAGAAGCAACCTAGAGCTAAGGAGAGATTTCCTAATAGTGCCAGCAATCAACCAGTGGAAGGGCTTCCCTTCAGAAGTTGTGGGTTCTCCATCAGTGGAGGTTTTTAAGAAGAGACGGGACAGCCACTTGTCTGAAATGCTATAGGGTATCCTGCTTGAGCAAGGTTGGACTAGAAGACCTCCAAAGTCCCTTCCAGCTTTATTCTGACTTGTTGAAGCTCTGGGGAGAAAGTGGGGGTGGGGAGGGGGCTTAGGTTCAGTTATGATCTGTTGGCCTTGTGAGGTAAAATGGGCAAGGGGATATCAAAGCATAATTTTTATCTTTGGAAAGAAGCATTTATGTGTCCAAAGGAATTAAAACGATGGAATAAAAAAAATTCAGTGTGTGTGTGTGTGTGTAGGCTCCTAAATTGAGCAGGGACAAAGAAAACTTCAAAGATCCAAAAAAAACATTTCCTTGCCTGTCTGTCACCCTAAATGCCTCTTAATTTAAAGAGGCATCTGTCTGAAGTGGCTGTTTATTTAGCTGGCTCCCTTTAATGTGAGAGAGTCTCCTATAATTCGAGGTTCAGAGGCTGGGGAAAAATTCTCCGACTGTCCTTTGAGAAGGTCTGACTGGAGTTGGGGTGATGAGCTTCGGTGACTAATAACCCATTTCACTCCTTAATCTTGGGGAATTAAACAGAAACACAAGTCGAAGCCATTTTGGAATGAGTCGCAACGAAAATGTTCACATTCAAGACATTAAATTCCACCTGGGCAGCCAGGGAATTCTAGCTGTTTTCTTCTTCCTTGGCATTGTTGCAGAAAATGCAGCTTCCACGGTAATTCGAATCGGGAAACTTCTGGGGGAAGAAATGCCAGACTGAATTCAGGCCCATGAGAAGCAGAGGTGGTGGTGCTGGTGGAATGAGGAGCTGTTGAGTAGACCAGGCCTTTGATACTCTGTTTCCCTGAAAATAGGACCTGCCCTGAAAGAAAGCCCAAGCTTGATTTTTACCCATGCACCCAATATATGCCCTACCTCCAAATAATCCCAAATTAAAACCCCTCCCACTCCAGGGTGTATGGGTAAAATTAAGCTAGGGTGGGGATGGGCGGGTGGAACTGCCCTACTACTTGCTTTTGGACAGTTGTTGCCAGGTCTTGCACACCCCAAACCCCTGCATTGCCGGCCCATTTCTTCTGCAGCCCACAAGGCTGGCAAGGCTTTCCTGATGGTCTCTGTAGATCGATCTGGAGCTCCGTTATCTGCTTCAGAGGCCTTCAGGAAAGCCTTGCCGGCCGCAGAAGAAGAAATTCCTGAAGGCCTCTGACAGCGAAAAGGAGGCCGGGGTGACGTGCGCAAGTGAGTTTTGTCAGTGGATAACATCCCCCCCAAATAAGACCTGGTGCCTTTTTTGGTGGCAAAAAATACAAGACGGGGTCTTATTTTGGGGGAAGCGTGGTAGTTCCTCATGGAGTAAGGACCTGAGATTGCCCATGAGCGCTGTTGTGTTTATGATGGTTGCAGCACCCTGGGGTCACGTGGTCACCATTGATGATCTTCTCCACTGCTTTCTGACCAGGCAAAGTCAGTAGAGGAAGCCGGTTTGCTTAAGGACTGCATGATTCACTTAGCAACGGCAGCGGTTGGCTTAAACAATTGTGGCAAAAAAACAAAAAAACCAAGTTCATAAAACTGGATGCGAACTTACTTAACCACCACTTTGCTTAGCAATGGAAATTCGGGCCTCAATTGTCATAATCCAAGGATCACCTGTGCTTTGCTTCTTGTGCTTTCTGGAGCTCTTCCATTATTGGAATGTCTCTTGCAGTCCTAGTTGTGACATATAGTGCCGAAGGAAACATGAATTCTGTAAGAAAAGTCGGTTTTACTCATCCAGTTGATGTATATCCTGCTTTTCCTCCTAAGATCCCTTCCTCCCATTTTATCCCTGCAGCGGTTCAGGGAAATAAATTAAGAGATGCCCACTGACTACAAATGCTTCGGGATGCTTCTTGAGTGAGAGGCGTTTTTAAACTGAGCCTCAGTCTAGCAAAATGTGAACTAAAAATTGATATTTTGGAGGCAGCTCATGCAACTCAGAAGAATCCAAAACCTTCTCTTGCTATTTGCATCTACTTGGGATAATAATAGCAACAACAACACTCTTGTCTTTCTGCTTATAGAATTACTCAAGGTGGCTGGTTACATAAATGCAGAAAAACTGAAAATGATAGTAACAATAATGTGAGGCTGATTATAGCCAGCTTAACACTTAACACCTTGGAAGGCTGGGTTGGGTTGTTGTTTTTTCTCCTCTTTTCCTAAATATAGACTGTGTTGAGCTGAGTATCTCATCCCACTTGGGAGAACTTTTCACAGATGGGGGACCTCCCTTTCCTGTTCATCCACATAACTGGGCAGGTTTATGGTAGGTGGGAGAGAGAGAATTTCTCAGGTGGTTGAGAAATACCAGAGCAAGCAGATTTTATTTATTTATTTTTTTGCCAAGATAAGTACAAGATAAGTATAAACGTAAACATAAACCAAGGAAGTAAATACAGATGAACAGGGACAGTCGGCATGCTGGTGTGCTTATGCACGCCCCCTTTAAGGACCTCTTAGGAATGGGGTGAGGTCCAGGTAGACAGTTTGAGGTTGAAGCTGGGAGAGGTCGAGGCTATAACCATGGAGTCTGGTAGGGCGTTCCAGGTGTTGACTACTGTGGCTGAAGTCATATTTTCTGCAATCGAGTTTGGACTGGTTTACCTTGAGTTTCTATTGGCTGTTTGCCTGTGTATTGTTGTGATTGAGGCTGAAGAAGTCGTTGACTAGCAAAATGTTACAGCAGACAATTTCGTGAACTATGCTTAGATTGGACCGCAGACGGCGCTGTTCAATATTGTGGTACTAGTCAAAGCAGAATCTAAGATGCTTCCAGGCATACAGTAATAGATAAAGGGAGTTAGAACCCCTCCCTTTATTCTGATGTGGATTTAGTCAAACAAAGAACCAACATTTTAATTCCCCTCCCTTTTCTGGGAAGGTATCTTAGAAGAGTTTCCCAGGGAGTATCTTTCAGAGCTGGAATGTTTATGGTCCCTTCTCCTCTTGCCATCTCTCCAAGAGGTGACAAGTTTCTAGACATCTGGCTCCAGTCCTCCACTTGTATATCATGTGCAAGTTATACAGATTCAATATAAGGTTTAAGATATTCAGGTTACATAAAAAAGGATTACTTGTACCAACTCCCCCCCCCTCTTCTTCCAATGAAAAAGGGCAGATACACAAATCTGACAATACCTCTGAACCTGCTCAATTGTGTTAATGTCCGATATACAGTGCGGGTTCCAGACGGATGAGCTGTATTCAAGAATTGGTCTGGCAAAGGTTTTGTATGCCCGAGTTAACAAGTCAACGTTGCCAGAGAAAAAGCTTGGAGGTGTTTGGTCCAAAGTGCATGTCATTACCAAGAACCATCTGGAACAGAGTAGGTAGGCTCTTAAGGATGATTGCTGAAGGCATGGGAGGTCTCCACTGTGCAGCAATTAATCAGCTTTGTCTTTCCTTGCTTTCTCAATCACTTTTAATCATTTAAACCTATTAGTTTGGTGTTACGTTCAAAGGCTCTTAGTAGTGCTTTTGCACTGTGCCATGCTAATTACAGCTTAAAATTTTGTCCAAATGCACGATTAGGGTGAGGCTGCCAGACAGAATAGATTATTTGGTTCAGACGTTGATCTTGTACAATGACGAGGACAAGATGTCTTCTGCTACTGAATACGGTCAATTCAGGGAGATTGAACCTCTTTTGGGTGAGTTAGGAAGATCTGAATCTAACCAGAAGTTGCCTTTATAAATTATGCTGCCTGCTGCAACTTTTAATTTGTCACTGTTGTCCTAAATCCAATAATGCTCTTTAAGTAGCTCCTGCAATCAAATTAGCATCAAATTACGTTTGTGTCTTTAAAGAGTATTTGTTGGATCCAAATCTGAACTAATGCTCGTTCGATCAATAGCACAGTTCCTTAAAAGCAACTACTTGGAGATACAAGAACCAGGAAATCTTGCGATTGACATCCTGTATAAAATGAGCCACACATCCCTTGGTTTTTGTGCTACCATATTTTTCCTACTTTGAGTTTTGTGCCAGGTGAGGCCCCATTCAAAACCCAAGAAAGCAAACCTTTGTTATAGAGAAAAGGACTTTTACTGAAAATTAAAATGGTAGCATTAGAAGAATACAAGATCTGAGGCACTAGGCAAACAAAGTTATGCCAATGTTCCCAACCTCCAATAGTTCAAACTGGCCATCCAATCTGTGATGGGTATGACATGTGGGGTATCTTCAGATGGTGTTTCAGACATCTGGTACTCCAAGACGGTTGACCTTGGCTTCAATAAATAAGAGGCTACACCTGCAGAGTAAGCAAGTAAGCCTAGTCAAGAAAGTTTTCCCAAGTTTTACAATTCACCCTCTCAAACTTCCAGCACCCTTCCCTCCCCCCATTTCTATGGCAGCTGGAAAGACAAGCAGAAGAAGGATTCTTGGATTGCACAAGGACAATTATTATATGGATCAAGGGTCGTGTTTATCAGAAAGCGGGGAAAATGGGATGCTGTTAACCTGAATCCTTGCATTGCTCAACTTGAGACCACAATTGAGCCAAAATCTATGTGGCAAGGTGAGAAAGTCTCTCCCCCCCCCCCCCNCCCCCCCCCCCCCCCCGTTTTCCAATGTTTCTCACCACATTTGTTCAGTAAATCACTGCAGGTCTTAAATTAGTCACACGGTTGTCAAGTGAATCTGATTTTCCCCATTGATTTCGTTCATCAGAAGGTCATAAAAGGGGAATCACGTGACCCTTGGACACTGCAATTGTCATAAACGTGAGTCAGTTGTCAAGCAGAGGTTCTGACCAGTTCTGGAGAACTGGTAGTGGAAATTTTGAACAGTTTGGAGAGCCAGCAAATCTCACCTCTGACTGGCCCTGCCCCCATCTATTCTCTGCCTCTCAAGTCCCAGCTGATTGGCTGGGTCTTCTTTGGTTGCCTTGCATAGGAGAACAGATCTGGAAAGCAGGTTAGTAGGGTGGGGAGGGAATGGGGATTTTGCAGTATTCTTCCCCTGCCACACCCACCAAGCAACACCCAACAAGCCATGAGTACAGAACTGGTAGTAAAGATTGTTTGAACCCCACCACTGTTGTCAAGTATCCAAATGTAAATCACATGATGCTGCCATGGTCACAAGTGTGAAAAATGGTCACAAGCCACTGTTTTCAGTGCCGTTTTAACTTTGAACGGTCACTAAATGGACTGTTATAAGTCAAGGATTAAGTGTAATAGACTTTGTATCAGTGACTGGATTACATCAGCTAAAAAGTTGCATTCTTCCCTCAGTTTGTCTTGACAGGAGTTTCCATAAGTGACTTATGATCAGTTGTCACACACTTAATGACTACCACTGCATCCCCCAGGTCACGTGATTAAAATTCAGGTGTCAACTCATAAAACATTTTGTATACATGTTTTATAGTTGCCAACAGAAAGAAGTGGGAGGGGGGAGTGTCAAAGAGCAGGCGGCAATGTGGAATCGAAAGTACATCCCATTCATATTTTCTTCAAAGACTGATTAGATGGCTGAAGCTTCTGCCATGAAAAAAATCTAATTGGAGAGCATGATTGATGACTCTTGGCTATGGACTTTTTTTGTTGGATGATACACCCAGAGGGGTGAGGGGAAAAGCAGGATCAAGGGTGACAGTGAATTACATATCTCAGAGTTGGCTACACCCAGGTTAGTGCCAGACATAGAATGTTAACTTCAAATAAATCCTCTTTAGTTTTGGGAGTGTGGCTTGAGGCTCATGATTTAATTGGAGTAACTGCCGGAATCCTGATATCAGGTTCTTGGCAAGTAACTCACATTTATGACGGTTGCCGTACTCCAGGTTCATATGATCTCATGTGATGCTACTTTTGCAACCTTCTGACAAGAAAAGTCATTGGGGAAACCAATATTCACTTAATTCGCTGTGTTACTCACTTAACAACTGCAGTGGTTCAATTATCTACTGTGCCAAGAAAATGGGACAAAATTCACTTAGCGTAACTCTCTTGCTTAGCAACAGAAACCCTGGAGTCGATTGCAGTCATAAACCAAGGACCACCTGGAGTCTGAAATGTCTCCATCCACTTGTAGCACATTAGTGGAGGTGATTTTCTTTAAAAAAAAAAAGAATTTCCCCCATCGTTTTATTTATTGAATTGAAATTGGTGCTCTTTTTCAGATTTGGCAAAGGTTTTTTTTTTTTAAAGCTTTTGTGGGAAATTCCATAAATGTGATTTGCCAATTTTATTTTCTGATGGGTCCAACAAGCCCTATTCTGCATTTATTGTTTGTTTGTTTTTCCTTCCAAAATGCTAACAGTTGGTCAAAGATGATTGATTTCCAGTGTTTGGAAACTAAAACTTCAAATTTCCTATCTCTGGACGAAGAAAAAGAAATGTTATGATTGTCACAGTATGAAGTAATTAAGAATTCAGGAAGCTGCCTGGGTTAGCAAAAGCGGTTGAAATAAATCGTTATATTTGAAATGTCTGCTGAGATCCTAATGATAAGGCTGGGAAACATCTGTTTCATAGAGGCAAATTGCATCACTGTAGTAGCACAGAATATTGTCATCTTGTAAGATATATATAGATCCAATGGATTAGCCAAGCAAGTGGAATTATATTGTTTTGTTTTTAAAAGCACTTATATCCAGTTTCCTTATTTGAGCTTATCTTTCCCGTGAGTATAGAAGTGAGGTGAAGCACTTGTTTCTTTCTATTTTGGAGGTTGAAAATTTGTTGTAGTTATTATTAGGGTTCCTGTCCAAGAGGCTGTGCTGACAAAGATGCATTTCTGGCGGAGTTTGGAAGAGAGAAAAAGAAAGGCTTCTGCTGCTTCTGCTGCTTTCCTTGCATGAAGCTAAAAGTCTCTCTCTCCCCCTGACAACGGAACTGGAGATGGTATCCTGAGATCCCAAATAAAGAACGCTCGATCCATAGGCAAACGGGGTGGGGAATTTCCCTGCAGACTTTTTTGGGGATTTTCCCAGGGTCTCTGGTCCACAGGATTTAAAATTATGAGTTTGGTGGGTCTTGAGGTCCAAAAGGCTGGTGACCCCTGTTCTAGTCCAACTCTCTGGTCAAGAAGAAGACCCTATCCAGTCTCTTCTTGAAAACCTCCAGTGATGGAGCATTCACAACTTCTGAAGGCAAGCTGTTCCACTGATTAATTGTTCTTGCCGGTTCGAAAGTTTCTCTCCTTGGTTAGTTTCCAACTAGCGCTGCCTTTCTTGCTTTCTGGTGCTTGCTTGACTCCTTCTTCTTTGTGGCAGCCTCTCCAATATTGGAAGGCTGCTATCATGTCTCCTCTAGCCCTTTTCTTCATGAAACTCGACATACCCGATTCTTGCAACCATTCTCTGCATGTTTTGATCTCCAGTCCTCTCATCACCTTTGTTGCTTTTCTCTGCACACTTTCTAGAATCTCACCATCTTTTTTTACATTATGGCGACCAAAACTGCATGCGGTATTCCAAGTGTGGCCGTAACCAGGTCCTTATAAAGTGATATTAACACTTCATGTGATCTTGATTCTAGCCTTCTGTTAATGCAACCTCGGATTGCATTGGCTTTTTTGGCAGCTAATGCACCCTGCTGGCTCATATTTAAAAGATTGTGCATCAGGACTCCAAGATGCCTCTCACAATTACTACTACAGAGCGTGGAACTGCGAGAGAGATCTTGCAAAACAGGTTGTAAGAAATGAGTCATCATCTTAAAAAGACTTCATTCCAGTTTTGTATCAGAAACAAAGGAAATGAACTTTTATTTTGTCTATGAATGTAGAGATAACTACACAGATTTTACAATAATTTCAATTATTCTTTTGTGTTCTGCTCAGAAGACAGAGTATAGATAGTAGGAATAATTTCATTTCTGAGTTTAGATTGCCATCATTGATTCAGCTGAAATTTCATGGATTGTTGGTTCATATTTCAGAATGGAGATACTGCTTTTTAAACTTAAAAAATCCCACAAATGAAGGGTTTACTTCAGAATTTGACAGGAAATCAACTGGCCAGGATTATAGTTGCTGTATTCAGATTCAACAGTTGTCAGAATCTGATATGAAGCCAAGAACAAGATGATAACATATATTTAATAAGGATCAGTAATTATTCTGTTGTTCAGGATAAACATGGTTTTATAGAAAAATGTTTATAGGAAAAATGTTTCTAATAAATTGATTATTTTGAAATATCAGATTGGATAATTGCATAGAAAGAGAGTTTACAGTGGAGTTTCATGTTTTTAAATGGGAAGGGTTTTTTGATCAAAAGGAATTTTTTTGTATTGCTCTATTGAATGTAAATGCTTAGTTTAAGATTTCCTTATCATTAAGCTATAAAAGAAAATGTTCGTTTAATGGTACAGAAAAATGCATATCGAAGTTATCTTTTTCTTCATAACTTTTCTCTTTCTGGAACTTTTATCTATATTAGAAAATTATAAAAGCTGGATTTCAATTGAATTAAGACGTACGCAGAAAATATAGTATTGCAAACATGGCAGTGACTTACCTCAAAGCTATCTATAACTTAGTAATATTTCACACCAATTTTGTTAATGCTCTGGGAAAACAATTAGATTGCACAAATCAGAAGAATCAACTGAAACATTAATAAGAAAATTAAGGAAGAGCTGTCCTTAGTAAGGTTTAGCAGCATTAGATTATGACTGATTTCCCACTTGAAGAATCAAGTAAAATCTAACGTAGGTTCTAACAATATCAAAGAATATATTTTAAAAAACCTGAAATTGTTGAACTTTACAAATGTGGAATATTAAAAAATATAGCATTCATCTTAATAATTTGGAGAAGGTGGTAGAAATTTGTAATATTTTTCTATACATTATGTGTTTTGATCAGAACTTCTTAATATTAGGTAATTATGCATTACAACATCTTCTCAGGGCAAAGATTAGTTCACTTCAAAACATTTTCCCAAGTATTTTCAACTTATCCCATATTATTATAAATTACCTGACATCTGTGGAACCAATATCTGCAAAGATAATATAAAATAAGTTTAAAGAAGTTTATTTCCATCATACAGTACATTCTAGTATTTTTGTGCTGTGCTGATGAAAGATATGGGAGAGTATCAGGTTGCAAAGTATCAGGACTATCCTGAACGTTACAGCAGGGGTGTCAAACTCGTATTGTGACAGCAACGTCATGTGACGTATTGGGACTTTCCCCCCATTTACTATACTGGATGGGGGCGGGACCAGCACATGACGCATCTGGCCCGCAGATCACGAGTTTGACACCCCTGGGTTACAGCATAGAAGATATATTCAAACCTACACACAAGGATCTGGTCAACTAAAGTTCATCTCTAAATTGGTACCAGATAAGGCTCACCAGAATTTAGGAGAGGTTAGACTTGGAGTGTTTGTGGAAACACAACAATTCTAAACTGATGACCCACTTAACTCGGCCATCCAGCTCTCTTTCCATTTCTGCAACAAATACAAAAACTTGACTCTGGTTTTTATTTTTACTGTATTTTCTTTGAATAGTCTTGCAGACAAAAATGAGAAAAACACGATAGATAAATGATGTCATGTTTCACCAAATACTGTCATAGATAGGAATAACCATAGCTCTTCTGGGGAAGAAGCAGTTGCTATCTGCAAGAGAAGGAAAAAAAATATAAATGGTGAGAGATTTTTTTATTATTAAAATGATATTAAGAATCCATGTGATATGAATAAAGAATGAGAAACTGAATCCCTTAAAACAGTTTCTCATTGAGTGCAGTGTGGCTTATTCCAAGCAAAGCAGAATTTCAATGGAAATATACCAATATATGGAAGAGAAATTGGCACATACTGTGTTTACCTTTCCTTGCAAAATGAAAACAAAGAATTGTGATGGTTCTTATTCATTTTACTTTGCTCTTGAACATTTTTTGTTTACTATTTTAAAGCAACTTGTTTCGGATCAATGTATCAAATCACTGTATCAATTGTATCAAATCAATGTATCAGATAATGTAGCAAATAAGAAAATAAAAGCAATGTTGACTAACCTTCAGGCGCTTGTAACAAAATGGAAAACTGCTTCTTAGTTAATTTTTTTTCAATTAACCAGGGTTTTTTTTTCTTATATTTTCAGATACGGGTTGAAACCAAATGACCAGATCTTGGCAGAGCAGAAACATAAAGAGCTGTAAGAAATTCGATGTTACTTCTTAAGTTTGATTTTCTATTAATTTATTAGGAAGTATTCTTTTTTTCACCATTTATTTATAGCAGCTTTAATCTATTTTTCATTAAAAAAATAAAACAAATGTGTTTGTATTAAAAAATAATACAAACTTTTTTTTCTTTCCTTCATCCTTTCATCCAAGGGTTGGAAGGTACATTGGGGAACTTCTAAAGATTTATTAAAGGAATTTTTCCCCGTTTTATGACCTTTCTTGCCACAGTTGTTAAATGAATCATTGCAGTTGTTCAGTTTGTAACATGGTGGTTAAGTGAATCTGGCTTCATCTATTGATTGACTTTGCTTGTGAGAAGGTCACTAAAGGGGAATCATATGACCGCGGGACACAGCAATCGTCATAAATCAATTGTCAATTGCCAAGCGGTTGGTTTGGATCATTTGATCCTGGGGGATGCTGCAATGGTTGTGTCATGCCCTTGTTAGAGTCAGACTGAGGGAGAGGAGAAATAGCCAACAGGGAGTGGAGGTGTGGCTCTGGAGGTTGTGGAGGAGGCTGGGGAAGGGTAGTGGTTGGCTGAGCAGTCAGAGAAAGACCCAGGCCCATCCCCTCTGCGTCCTAGGACACGCAGGGAGGAACATAGAAGGAAACAACTTGGCTTATGAGAGAGGAAGCGGCCATGATCCCTCACATTGGTTGCAGCTGGGGAGACTAGTACATAAGAGAGACGGTTACAACACAGCATTGCCAGAAGCAAAACATGTGTTATTTTGGTTTGAAGTTATCTTGGTTGGCATCCTGCCAACAGACTGTGCCTTGTTATCTCCTTGAAGTTGTTAATTACTTAACCTGGTCCGTTGTGGAAATTCCTTCATTGTAGCTTGTTTTGGTTTTTTATTTCACCATTATCTGCTCATTGAGTTCGGACTGCATTGCTTTCTTTTGAACACTAGTTTTGAATAAGTTTAATCTCCAACTGAGAATTATTGAACAGTGGAGCCAAGTTGGAGGCATTAAAGGAGATTTATTTACATTTTGGATGTTGTTATGTTTGTGTTACACTCTGGGTCATCACAGGTTGCAAGCGTGAAAAATGGACCCAAGTCACTTTTTTCAGTGTCGTCGTAATTTTGAACGGTCACTAACAGTCACCGTTGTAAGTCAAAAACTACGAAAGTTCATTTAGTTTCATTCCTAAAGCTGACTCTTTGTAGTTTCAAAATCCAAAACTCTATTGTTGGCCGTAGTTTTATTTGGTCTAATACAGTTCTGACCAAGGCTTCCTGAGACAGTACCAATCACATGCTTAGTCCCAAAAAACCTCTTTTTATTTCAACGGCTGTGAATTATATGCATTCGCAGCCCATAATAAGTCCCAAATAGTTTGTGATGAATAGTCCAACAGAAGTTCTGCCACAGTCTTTTCAGAATAAGGCTGAGAAGCACCCATCTTTATCTCCCTTGAAATGCTGCCAACGACTAAATTGCCAATTAGCTGGCCCAACGAAGCACAAAGTCGCCCCTTTTGTCTTAACAGTTCTTGCCTTCTGGCAGCTCTGCACAAGCGCATGCTGGGAACAGGCTCCCTCTGTTCCTCTGCCTCGCTGATATCAGATTCTGGAGGCTCCAGAGTCAGCACAGATGGTCCTGGCTCGATCTCTGTGTCGGATGCAGATCCCTCGTCTGAGCCCTCCCCAGACTCCAGGACTGGCCCATGTTCCTCCCCTGCTGTCTGACTCTGCTGCCGGCTGGCTCCGCAGGCCGCCTCCAAAAACACTTCCAGAAGAAGCCCTGTGATGCAGTGACTTCAAATTCTCAGCAGTTAAAATGTTTATATAAGTGGAATAATTGCTTTTTATCAGCTCCAAAATCTTGGTTTCGGTTACTTTGTTGTAGAAACATTTGCTTGCTCCATGAATTATGCAGTGCCGTTTACTTTATGCAAGGGTATATTACCCATGGCAAATGAATGTAAGATTATTATCTCACGGTCAAAATGACATGTATAAATGGTAGAATCAAAGTGATTTCACAGTCAGCTTTTCTTTCAAACTTTTAGATGTTTCCTGTGTTTTGAATGACAGCTTTCTCTTTTGAATTAAAGTGTCTTCTAAGAACTTTTTCTTTCTTTTACTTCCTTGCCTAATCTGCAGAGCTGGGATCTCAGGGTGGTCTCCTGTCCCAGCATTTAATTAGTCTTTGCCCTCTTTAGCTTTTTCAACAATCAACTTCTCCCTCATAGATACAAGCATCCCCGGTATAATGCAAATGATGGGAAAGATCAGCATATAGGTCAGCATATAGGTTTTAATAATCACGACATAACACATCATTCATTATCTCTCTCTATATATGTAAAAGTGAAATATCACTCATGCACCATCAAATCTCCAGAACTGTAAAGCATACAAATTTGAAATTTGGCATGTATGTTCCTCTTGGCTTCTAGGTGTTCACTAAGAAAGGATTTTTTGAAATCAGAGCAAATTAGTATTTCCTACATTATTATTAACACGCTCTGATGCTAAGGAGTTCGCCTCCCCCTCCCCACCTGAAAGGAAATCTAAATGCAAAACACAAGTAGAGAAGAGAAGTTCAGTTCCAGTTTTACTTTCATAACACCAAACAGCTTTAGTACAGAACAGTTGAGCTAAGCCACACCCAGGCTCTTTGCTGTCTCCTTCTTGCTCACATAGCAAATACTCTTTCAGTTTCCAAATAGCCCTCAAAACTCTCACACATTGACAGGACTCTAGCCAGATGAATACCAATGGATGCTGGTAGGCACAGGCAGAATTTTTTTTATCCTTATTTTCCTCCCCCAAAACTAAGCCAGACCACATAGTTTCTCATAGTGAAGTACAGGTATCGAGCTAGTGTATTATAATCACATTGCCAGCAAAACAATTTATCACATGCCAATAATGAAAAATTGGTTGAAAATGTAGTCAACAATTTGCAGGTTAAAATATTGTGGGATTTCTGAATGCAAGCTGATAAAGCCTTGGCCTCATAACACACCAGATTTAACTGTGGTTGAAAAGAAGAAAGTGTGGATAATTTATGTGGCAATACCAGGGAATAGCAAAATAGAATTGGAGACTTTTGATAAAAGATCTGAAGTTGAAAGATTATGGCATAAACTGGCCATGGTGGTCCCGGTGATTTTGTGGGTAACACTAAAAGATCTTGGATGCCAATGAGAAAATCTGGGCGTTGACAAAATTCCCACCTGTCAATTACAAAAGATCACACTGCTTGGATTCACACGTATAGCAAGCCAAAACATTTGGAGAAAAATTCAATGAGTATGAAGGCCAACACCAGCTAAAGAACTGGCAGCAGGGATTTCACATTGTTGTGTATGTGATAATAGTAGTAGAACTTGAAAGAATCTCCCATCAGAAACTGCTGGCATCTTTAAAGTTCTGGAAACTTGTACAATATGGAAAAATACATTGAAAATAATATAGTCTTCCAGATAATCTCCATTAACTCTGTTGTATTTGGAATGAAATTAGAGGTGTCAGCCAAAGAATCATCCAGAAAATCCATCCTGTAGGGTAGGGATGGGCAAATATACCCCTTTTATGACCTGAGGACTTTAACTCCCAGAATTCCTGAGCCAACCATGCTGGCACAGGAATTCTGGGAGTTGAAGTCCACAGGTTGTAAAGGGGCCATAATTGCTCACCCCTGATTGAATATTATCTCCATTGCTCCCCATTGTGGTTCAGACCAGGGGCCTGCATGGAATAGATAAATCATTATCATAATCACATGCTATTTTTGCATAGCTTCTGATGCATCAGAATTTCAAAATATTGATTAATCGGCATCTTGCAATCTTTCAGTGAGAATATTCCTTGAAGATGTGTTTTCACTGAAGGTCAGCCAAGCTGACTGTGACTTCCTATTTAAAAATGGTTCTGTATAGTTGACAGGATGAAGGATCATTCCAGCTTTAAGAGTTATCACCCTTATAACATCTCAAATGGAATCTTGCTCTAATACGATTTTCAAATCAACATAAACAAACTGGTCCCCTCTTCTGAAATATTTGTTTTAAAAAACAAACTTAACTCTCTTTGATGCTTCTATTTTAAGATAATTTACATGAGGATATCAACACACTGCCTTTCTGCAATAAATGTCCAAAGATTTAAAGTGTTTGCATTTTTCTGCCCCACATCGTTGGACAGTCCATTCCCTTTTTTAATTCTGCTGGGATTTTTTTAAAAAAAACAAGAATAGGCTTTGTTTCAGCTTTAATTCATTATTGCTTTGTTTTTGTAATTTTGAACAAAATGTAGGTAATTTTGTTTTTCTCTTAAAACAGGAGTCTCCAACCTTGGCAATTTTAAGACTTATGGATTTCAACATGGCTGGCTGGTGAATTCTGGGAGTTGAAGTCCACAAATCTTAAAGCTGCCATGTTTGGAGACTCCAGACTTAAAGCATTCTGAATGAGAACGATTATGCTGGGTCTCCTGATTATCTTGGGCCAGGGGTGGCATTGCTCACTCTTATTCTAGAAGAGGAAGAGAGATTGTCTTTTGTAGCTCCTACATTTGGGGACTCATCCAGGAGTCAGTCTTCTTCACTCTCCTTTTTAACATCTGTACGAAACCACTGGGTGGTTTCAGGATGGTAGCCAAATGTTGATGAAACACAACCTGACACTTTCACTTCAGGTTGGGTTGGTTGGGTTCCTGGTCTGTGTCTGTCTTGTTGGGTTGCAGAACTATCTGGTTTGGCTCTGCAACCCAACAAGACAGACGCAGCCTTCAGAGAGTAATCAGGACTACAGAAAAAACAATGGACACCAAACTAACTGCCTTCCATTGAGGACCTGTATGCTGCATGGAGTCAAAAAGAGGGCTATGAAAATATTTACAGACCCCTCACATCCCAGACATAAACTGTTTCAACTCCTACCCTCAAAATGATGCTACAGAGCACTGAACACCAGAACAACGAGACACAAGGAGAGTTTTTTTTTTTTGAAACTCCATCAATCTGCTGAACAACTCATTCCCGCAACACGATTCAACTATTTACAAAGTCTGCACCACTATTACTAATAATTCTCACCACTCCTTATCACTCATCCTCTCCCACTTGTGACTATATGACTGTAACTTTGTCATTTGTATCCTTATGCTTTATATTGACTGTTTCCTAGTATGATTCTATTGCTTATTGTACCCTATGACTATCATGACGTGTTGTATCTGATGATTCTTGATGAATGCATCTTTTCTTTTAATGTATACTGAGAGCAATTGCACCAAAGACAAAATCCTTGTGCGTCTAATCACACTTGGCCCATAAAGAATTCATTCATTCATTCATTTTCATTCATTCATTGTAGGGAGATGCCATTGTGGTCTTATCTCAAGGCCTGGAGCTGTGTTTCTCAACATCATCAATGTCAAGATGCATGAACTTCAACTCTCAGAACTCCCCATCCAGCCGTGTTGGCGCCCACAAGACCACAAGCCCTAAATTTGCCAAGCATATTGGCTGAGGAATTCTGGGAGTTGAAGAAGGCACATCTTGAACTTGATACAGTTGAAAAGCATTGGCCTGGAGACCTTCAAGGTTTTAATGGGACAGACTCCTGACAAGTTGGGACATGTTATTTGTCCCTTGAAGGTCTCCACCAACACCACTGATGTATTCCAGGGGTCCCCAAACTTGGCACCTTTAAGACTTGTGGACTTCAACTCCCAGATATGTTGAACCTTGATGCGTTTCTTGAAGCAAATCAACAGGCTGCTTAAAGGGTTCTCCAATCACTTCTTGACAATTTAGGGCAGAGTTCCCCAAACTTGCTGGCTGGAGAATTCTGGGAGTTGAAGTCCACAAGTCTTAAAATTGGCAAGTTTGAAGACCTCTGATGTATTCTCTGGATGGGGAGGTACTGTCCTTGGAGGAACGGACTTGCGATCTGGGATCCATGAGGAGAAGAATAGCCTCTGCAAAGCTTCTGTTGCAACCATAATATTGGCAGTTGAAAGCATTCACACGTATGATTGTGCAGGTGGTTAGGAGCTCAGAGCTGTGCAGTGAAGTGATAAGCAAGAAAAGCCAATTTGTATTTATTTATTTAGCATACGGCGCTCTTACATTAGCCAGCAGACTACAGTAAAACACAGTTGTTTTTTTCTTTTTAATAAATTTACAGACATTTCTAAAATTCTTGTTTTCAGTTTGTCATTGTGGGGTACTAAGTGTAGATTAATGAGGGGAAAAAATGAATCTCAACAACTGTAGAATCAGCATAATAAAATTGACGAAAGTGAAGTGAATACTTTCTGAATGCACTGAATGTGGCCAAGGGTTTTTCCTTCTGCAGAGCGTTTATCGCAGGTGCTCAAGGAAGTGAAATTGATGTTCTGGCTTGCTTTCTTATAATTTAAGTTATATTTTTGTAATATATTTTGTAATTATTGTAATATATTTTGTAATATATGAGTTATATTTTTGTAATCCGTTCTAGGAGCCTGTCTCCCTGCAAAAAGAGTTAGCATTAATGTGTTCCACTAGTTGTTTTAACTGCACATTCTCCTATTTTTGCGATTTTCCATTAGTTTTGGCAGAAAGACGCATGTTACCAGTTCCTCCTCTTTGTCGTTGTTTTTATCCAGCTGAACAACCATTTTTCAAAACCAATCTTGATTTGCATTGGAACGAACAAGCTACAGTACATCCATGATACCACCAGGAGCCTTCATGTACATTTAAAGTGATTTTCTATTGGAAATCCAATTGCGCTGTTCATATTATGCTTTGGCTTGTTGGAAGAAATATCCTTCTGGGTTCAGTTCCACGTGGGGGAAAAAGACACTGGAAACGTGGAGGCTGCTTAGAAAAGTGGTTTTATGGTGGACAGAACCACATACCTTGAGTGAAGAAAAAAAAGGCTGATAATGCTGAGAGTCCCTGGGTTTTGTGCCCTCTTTTGGGATTTGAATTTGAGCTTGTATTCTGATTGGCTGTCAGACTCCCATGGAGCCATGCAGGGGCAACTCTGTAGGCTGTCCTGAGTCCCAGGCTCGGTTGAGCCTTGCTGGGTGATGATACAATGAAAAGGCTTTGGGCAATTCCTGTGATAGCTCTACGTGCAGTAGATCTTTGTTATGTAAAATGGACTGGCCCAAGCCAGAGTAATGGCCCATGAGCAAAGCGGGGCGGGCTGAGTTTCTACCTCTCTGAGCTTCTACTTTTCTTTTCAGGGGAAATATTCTGCCTTTTTAATATATCCTAAAATATTTCATTTTCCTAGGAGAGGGGGGTGGGTTTGAACTTCCAACAGGCTGAAGTTCTCCTGCCTCTAAAAATACGTACGCAGTCCATTCCTTGTACTTCTCATGGGCTGATGCTAGGTGGTGCCGACTTTTTTTTTTCTTGCAGCTACAAAAATCTATGCAGCAATTTCAAAC
>BHFT01061045.1:0-43593 GCA_004320025.1 Laticauda laticaudata
ATGGAAAATTTGCTCATCCGCTGTGTCCTTTTTACATATGTTTTGCATCCGTTGGCTGGTGTGACCTAGCCTTAAACTGCTTAGGGAGGGCTGTAAAGTACTATTAAGTGGTATATAAGTCTTTGTGCTATTGCTAAGTGCTAAAATCCATGCACTTTCATGCCAAGGGCTATGAAATGCGAAGTGCTTTAAAATTCCCACCTGATCTTGGATGGAAAACCAAGAAGCCATACCATTTCCCTTCTCTCTTGATCTGGCAATGTTGAGTGGTTAGGAACCAGGGAAGGACACCAGAACCTTAAGCATTTGATGCTAGAACTATGGAGAGATTATTGTTTGTTGCTGTCTCAAATGTGCTGGCAGTGAAAATGAGCCCCATGTTTTTAATCCCACTTGGTTTAACTTGAATTATTTAATTTGTGGTTATGAAGACTCAAATGATGATTTGCCCATGTGAATGGAGCACTGACTATAACTCAGATTAAAAATTAATGTCACAGTATTGTTACCAAGTGTAACTCTATAGGTTTGCAATGAGATGAGAGTTATCAAGCCAATTCCATAACTTCTTAGCTCTTCCAATAATCTTGGTAGGATCTGCTCATCACTACACTGAAATTAGATCCATTGAAACAACATACTTGTTCTGCCTCTTGCACAGCTAGATTCATAGTTGTACAGATGCAGATAGATAACTCAACAAAGTTTCCACAACAAAGTTCATTTGTTGGTACATCAGGTATCTTCATAACTCACATTTATAACAAAGTTCTTCTTTAATGACCAATCCTTTATACATCTGCCTTGTACGTGAAAGATGGTTATCTCCGAACCCATCTCGTAGCGATAGAAGGAAAATGCCATGAGGTAGAGAGTTCAAACAAAGAATGAGGAAAACTCCCTTAACCCACCAAGGGTCAAGTCAGTGACCAATCAGGATTACAGATGTAGCCACATGAGATGAACTACTTTTCCCAGGATACCTTTAACTACATTTACCATGGTGCATTCCCTTAAGGGGACAGCTCACAATTCCTAAGTAACTATCCAAATTCCATAGACTGGCTGGGACAGCACACTCCCCACCTGGAATTGTAAATTCCACAATTAAAAGAAGAGAAAAAAAATAACTATAAACTAAGATAAGCAGTAAACAGTAATACTAACTGAATAGCATATAACTATATAACTAACATAATATACATAACTATATATTATTATGTATATATTATTAAGGTCGGTGACCGTTCTGGTGTAGAACTTCTTGGTGAAAGTCTGTGGTCACAAGAGGAGTCCAACAACCTCACTATTAGCACCTTGACCTTGTGAATTAGTCCATCTAAACTAGGCAGGGTTTGATACACAAGTCCCATAGGCCACGCATTGCAATGCACATCCTTGTCTTTCAGTAAGACAAGGTCTCCCTCTTCAAGGTTCAGGTCTTTGGTTTTCCGGTGATCTTGTAGGATAGACAAGTACTCTTGCTTCCAACAGTTCCAAAAGGTTGGCAAACTATTCAACTTGTCTCCACTATTGTTTGTACAAGTCCTTAGAATCAAAGTTTCCTAAAGGTGCGGGCCAATCACCCGTCTTCTGCATTAGCAAGGCAGCTGGAGTGGGAATGGTCAGATTGTCAGGATCTGAAGAGACTGGAACTAAAGGTCGACCATTGATGGTTGCTGCGACTTCTGCCATAAGGGTAGACAAAGTCTTGTGTGTCAGTTTAGGTGTTTTTGCAAACATCGAATCAAGGATTCAACAAGCTATTCCAATCATGTGTTTCCACGCTCATCCCATGTGAAATGCATGGGGAGGATTAAATATCCATGTGCATTTGTTGGCCTTAAGGTAGCCGTCGAGTGGCAAGTCAGGGTGAATGCCATCTTCTGTTTGTAATTCTTTACAAGCGCTTACAAAGTTCGTTCCACAGTCAGATCTGAATACTTTGACTGGGCCTCTGTGGGCTTGAAACCTTCTCAAGGCATTGATGAAGCAAGATGTGTCCAGAGATTTGATGACTTCGATATGGACCGCTTGAATGCTGAGGCATGTGAAGAGTACTGCCCATTGTTTGCTGTTAGCAAACGGGAAGACATGGACCAAGGGCCGAATACATTGAGGCCTACACTGGTGAATGGTGGGTCAGAGTTGAGGCATTCTGGTGGTAGGTCAGCCAACATCTGGTGTAGAGTCTGGCTTCATTGCTCGCGACAGTGGAAGCAAGAATGCAGAACAGTTGTAATACATCTTTTGGCACCTACGATCCAAAATCCACTTGCTCTGAGGGCACCTTCTGTGAAGTGGCGGCCTTGATGATGAATTAGGTTGTGGTGGTATTGTACTAAACCTCATTACATGATGGTTGGCCGGAAGGATGATGGGGTGCTTGCTGGGTGTGTCCATTTCTGGGTGTGTCCATTTCTGCTTTGTGTAGGCGATCTCCTACTCGCAGTATTTCCTGGTCAATGAGTTAAGGGTTCAATCTCAGAAGTGGACTGGATTGTGGTATGGGCTTCCCTGCAACCAGGCATCCATATTCCAACGGATATGCATCTTGTTGCACACTTCTCAATATTCGTCTCTCAGCATGAGTAAAGTGGTCTGGGAAGTATGACTTGAAGCCTTTCTGATGACTGAGGAGATGGACGACTGTGCAGATGAGCACAGTTATTCCTAGTATGAGAGGCTTCCATCAGGAGAAGCGTTCAAAGTGAGTAGGTTTCAAAGGGCCTGTCTTCTTGTGTTGGAGCATCGTTGCTAGGCAGACGACCAGAGGGACAACCATTTCTACCTTCTTGACTAGGGGTCGAATGTTGCCATTATTATCTGGATCTAGAAGTTCATACAAATCTGGTTTTTTCGTCTGTATGCCACAAGAACTCGGGGCCTGTGAGCCAGGTAGAAGCTGATAACTGGGATGCAGAAATAGACCTTGTCGCATGATCTGCAGGGTTATGATGTGTTGGAACATATTGCCACTGCACTGGTTTAGAAGATTTCATGATCCACTCAACTCTGTTGCTTATGTAGACGTAAAGGCATCTACTCTCGTTATAAATATAATCCAGTACGACTCTGCTGTCTGTATAGTGGTGGGTTCTAAGGGAAGATCTATCATCTTTGTTATCATGTCTGATAGTTCCGCTGCCAGCGCCGCTCCACAAAGTTCCAGCCATGGTGTAGTATGACTTTGAGGTATGCTACAGCTGCTACTGCCTTAGTGGAGGCATCTGAAAAAACATGTAGTTCCTTTCTTAGTGCTGTGGTAGGCGAGATAGGAACATACATGCAATGTAGGTGCACATCTTGGAGACAGCAGAAAGAGTTGCATTATGACTCCCATTCTTGTTTCTGTTCTGGTGGGAGTGGTTTGTCCCAATCTTTGGTGGTTTGGAAGAGCGTGTGCCTCAGGATTCTACCGTGAATGGTGACAGGGGCTGCAGAAGCTGAAGTAGACACTGCAGTAGCAGACACAGAGTTACACACCACAGAGGAGATGATATGGCAGAAGGCAGCAGTAGTGGCTCATCAAGCAGAAATAGCCAAAGCCCAGGTCAAACAACAGGCAGAAGTAGCCAAAGCCCAGGCCAAACAACAGGCAGAAATAGCTGAAGCCCAGGCCAAACAACAGGCAGAAATGGCCAAATTGGAGTTGGCTGAATGGTGAAGAGACTCAGCAACAAAGACGGCACGGGCTGCAGAATGGCAGAAGATAACCGACAATTCCTCCCTCCAATTCAACGTCGAAGACTTGGGGGAAGAAAACCCAGATACACGGGTCAAAGCCTATGCAGATGAGCAGCACTCGCTTTGCAATGAACAGATGCAACCACCTCAGTTGGCTAGCAGTCTCCCACAACCAGAAAAACATAGGGTTGAATCTCAACCACAGACTCTACACGTTAGTTACACTACTGACGTACAACCTAAAATACAAGATTCACTTCCTTTCAATAGCACATCTTCCCCACCTGGTGTTAGAGATTCTCTCCCCAGCACCAGCAACCCTACTGCAAGCCAAACCAAAACCCAGAATATCACATCACAGACACCTGCTCAGGATATCAATCACATCACAGAACTCAGAAAGTCACACCATAAAACCTCAGGATGTTACAACACAGCCAATGACCCAGGAGATTACAGCACAAGACCCAGGATGTCACAACAACTGCAACACCTCACACCCTGCTGGCCAAGCAATGTAGCCCACCAGTGGTCACACCAAATTCTCAACAAATTGACCTGCAACCAATCACAACTGCCACACTCAATCCCCAGGCAGCAGCATTCCTGCCATAACCTCAATACCAACCCACTTCCTAGGCACCACAAGGTAGCCGTGCCCAACCTACACAGCAGCATGACGCTTGAACATTGTCCCCAGTATGGGAGGAGACATCCTCCGTAAGTACTGGAAAGAAGACTACAACCCGCCATTGACTTACAACCTGAACCCACCCTATGAGAATCCAAGAAGAGAACCCTCTATGTCAATACCACACCCCAATTCAGCAAATGCTGCAGATTACTGGAGAAACTTGGCTGTGCAGAGTGGAAAGATAAATTTGCATGCTAATAGAGTTCGCAGATTCTCTGACAAGCCAGGCAGTGAATATCTAGTTTGGAAGAAACTTTTCCTGCACCCCATTCAGGTGGCACACCTGAACCTTGATGGGATAGTCAGACACTTGATAGCATGGCTAGGGCCACAGTCTTCCGACATACCGAGGGCAATTTTGCAATCCCACTTAGACGACCCGGATGCTGCCCTACGATTATCATGGAAAAGGCTTGATGAACTGTATGGCGCTCCCAAAGACATAGAAGCAACACTTCTAGATAGCCTCAACAATTTCCCTAAAATTCCTATCGGCAAGCTTTGCCAAATCATAGACCTCACTAATACACTTGTCCAGCTGAGAATGGCACAACGGGATCCCAACTTATTAACACTCGCCTGTCTCGATCATGTAGACACACAGAACAAAATTCTGTGGAAACTCCCACAGGTACTAATTGAAAAGTGGCTCCAGTTGACTGATACCTTCATGGCCAAGGGTTGCCACTGCTATGTACCCTTCATACTTCTTGAAGAATTCATCTCCCTTCAAGCTACAATGTGCAACACATACCAAGCCCATGGAGTCAGAGCTGTTAGTCCTCCTAATACCAGAAGATGCAACAGCAATCATATATCACCCTCAGGCCCTATACATACTACCAGAGAAAGATCCTTCATGGTTGCCCATGACACTGAGATTGACTCCTCAGCCACACACAGTTGGGGAGAGACTTCATCCCATCCACCCCAAGTTCGATCTCCCACTACAAGAAGAAACCGGTTTTGTCCTATGCACAACACTCGTCACTCGCTGAACAGCTGCACTGGGTTTGCAGCGAAATCACTGTCCCAATGAAGAGAATTGCTAAGAGAGTATATTATATATAAGTATTGCAAAGACAAACATTCACCCAAATACTGCACAACCAAAGTGCAATGCCAGATCTGCAAAAGTGACCAACACCCGACCGTGCTGCATCCAGACACCAAGCCACCACAGCAGATACCTCGTAACCCTCCTTCGAACAACATAACACAGAAGCAGGCAGGGCTCCTTGACAGACTGACAAACTGCAACCAAAACCACACATGTATGTCAATTGCACAGCACTATATGCCGACTCACCACAACCTTGTTTGTGTCTTCCCATCTGCTTAGCCAAAGTATACCCTGACGGTTGCCCAGAAGACGCTGTGAATATGTACGTGCTGCTAGACACTCAAAGCACTTGCACCCTGGCCAGACCCACATTCTTCAAACTCTTTGAGGTGCAACAGGATGAACTTCACTTCACTGTCTCAACGTGCCACGGACCAAGAAGCATGGTGGGGAGGAAAGCTACTGCACTCTGCATAGAGTCATTGGATGGAAGTTCCCGGTTCTCACTACCACCGTATTTGAATGCGAGGGGGTACTGAACAATTGCAGTCAGATTGCAACACCTGAGATTGTAAGTAGCATGCCTCACCTGCAGCACCTGGCTCATCACTTCCCCACTCTAGACCCGGAGGCTGATAACCTACTCTTGCTGGGAACTAATGCCCCATGTGCCTTTCTCTTCTCTGAGTCAGTCGGCAGCCCTGTAGATACCCCAGTGGCCATCAAATCTCCACTAGGTTGGGGATTGTTGGCGTAGTATGTATTGATCGCCTACAGGCCCCAACCCAGGCCACTGCCTTAGCTACTTCCATTCTCAAGAATGGCAGACCATCTCACCTGAAGCCATGCCAAGACCACTTCACCCTTTCGACAGTTAAACCTGCCTTGGGAGA
Organism: Laticauda laticaudata; assembly: GCA_004320025.1. Lineage (NCBI taxonomy): Eukaryota > Metazoa > Chordata > Lepidosauria > Squamata > Elapidae > Laticauda > Laticauda laticaudata. Next base: position 6,338 of record BHFT01061045.1, read on the forward strand.
GGAGCTATTCCAGACTACCAGAGAAGATAACGACTTCGCTTTGTCTGTCGAAGACAACAGATTTCTTCAGCTCATGGATAAGGAATTTCAACAAGACACAACTGGTAGTTGGGTCGCACCACTACCCTTCCACACTCCCAGACAATGCCTGCCAAACAACCAGGGATATGTGCTCTCCCGCCTTTTCAGTCTCAGATGAATCATGACCCGGAAGCCGGAGATGAAAGCTTATATGGTGGAGTTCTTGGACAAAATTATAAGGAACGGACATGCTGAGCTGTCCCCACCCCTGGAACATGAAGAAGAATGTTGGTACCTGCTGTTCTTTGGAGTGTACCATCCACAGAAACCAGGCCAAATATGTGTAGTCTTCGACGCCAGTGCACAGTTCCAAGGCCACTCTCTCAACAAGGTCTTTTTGACCAGACCTGACCTCATGAACAGTCTCCTTGGGGTGCTGAACAGCTTTAGAAAAGAAGCTATAGCAGTTATGGCTGACATACAGCAGATGTTCCACAACTACCTCCATTTCCTATAGTTTCGCGATGATCAGCACGACCAATGGATTTCCAAATACCAAATGAGGGTGCATGTATTTGGCAATGGCTCTTCCCCTGCTATTGCGAACTACGGTCTCCAACATACTGCTTGAGAGGGAGCTGACAAATATGGCATAGAGGTTAAATGCTTTGTAGAACACGACTTACATGAATGATGGCTTGAAATCCGTAGCCACCCCAGTGGAGGCCATTGACCTCTTGAAGAATACACAGCAAATGCTAGGGACAGCCAACCTCAAGCTACACAAGATAGCATCCAATAGCGAAGAAGTCCCGAGGACCACACCAAGAGACTGCATGACCTCGACATCAGCAACAATGCTCCCTTCATCCAACACAGCCTTGGCTTGTGCTGGGACTTGAAGAAAGACTTCTTCACCTTCAAAACCCCAGCCCTAAAGACCAGCTTCACAAGGCGAGGAGTGCTGTCAACAGTTAACAGCCTGTTCGATCCTCTAGCATTTGCAGCCCCTGTCACCATTCATGGTAGAATCCTGGTGCGCAGCTCTCCCAAACCACCACAGATTGGGACGAACCACTCCCACCAGAACAGAAACAAGAATGGGAGTCATGGTGCAACTCTCTCCAATTATTTCAGAAACAAATTCTTACAACTAAGTAGCAGCACATAACCAAATTTAGATTTATCCCAAAAAGCTTAGCAGATGGCTAGGACTTGGAATGTACACAACCAGGGAATATTAGAAAGATAAATGACCAGGCTGAAATTATCCTACTTCAGACAAATTATTTGAAGACCTAATACTCTGAAGAAGATACTAATGCTTTAAAACAGGGGTCCCCAAACTTTGCAACTTTAAGACATGTGGACTTCAACTCTCAGAATTCTCCAGCCATCTATGCTGTCTGGAGAATTCTGGGAGTTGAAGTCCTGAAGTCTTAAAGTTGCCAAGTTTGGAGATCTCTGCTTTAAAAGGTGAAAGTGGGGGGGGGGGGGANGGGGGGGGGGGGAGAATGACCATCATTAAAGTGAATGGAATCAGTTAGCAAAGTGATGAATCCATCATCACTTGGAAGACCTGAAAGACTAGGTTGGGAACAGATCATCATAGAGAAAATCTAACTAATCTATGAGATCACTAAGACTTACAAATGACTTGATGATACATAATCAATTTATCAATTTCACTAGATGAGGAAGTCAAAGAACATCCTGGAATGAAGCAATGGCAAAAAACTTCTCTACTGCCGCTACTTTGTTGGCCAAGTGTGAATGGACACACAAGAAATTTGTCCAGGTGTAAATACTCTCAGTATACATAAAGAAAAGGTACATTCATTAAGAATGAAGAATCATAACATACAACACTTAATGATAGTCATAAGGTACAATCAACAATCAAATCAAACTAGGAAACAGTCAAGTGGGAGGGAGTGGTGAGGCTTAAGAGATAAATCCACATCCATTTTAAAGTTCTACTGTCTACATCTTTTCTTGTAGTTTTCGTTTTCTGATCTTTTCTCCNGTCACTTGTCTACATCTTTTCTTGTAGTTTTCATTTTCTGATCTTTTCTCCTTCCTCTATTGCATTAGAAAATTTCTGTCATGACTCATGCCTCAGTTAATAAGGATAGATGCAAATGTTATTTTTTGTATTTTTAAAAATGTTCTTTCCTCCTTTGTGTGTGTATGGATGTATAAGTGTAATATGGATATGTATGGATACCATCTTCAGGCTGGTGCTTTTGGCTTTGTGCTTATGTGAGCAAAGCATGATTGGAGCTGCTGTCCCTCTATAAATACTGGTGGGGAGGTTGGCTGCGTGCTTACCGGAGTTCCATTTGTGCAGATTGGCTTGGTGTTTTCGTCAAACATGTAGGCTGAGGTTTGGGCTGTGGGTTATATCAACCTCCTGTGTGTAAAACCTGGGTCACAATTGGGCTGTGTGGATAACTTCCTGAGTTCTATTGTTGTGACTTCCTCGGATCTTGTGCCGTAATCTCCTGGATCGTTGGCTGATGTTGTCAACATTCTGCGTTTTCTGTGCCCGTGTAACCTCCTGAGTTCCGTGATTATGATATCTGAACGTGGTGGCTGTGATTGTTGATGTTCCGGGTTTTGGTTTGGCTCCGAGTTTGTGCCCTGGCTAATGTGTTCATAGTGTGTGGTCAGTTTGCTGATGATTTGGGAGTTGGGGTATGTTGGCAAGTGCGTGATGCAGCATCGGCATGGCAGATAGATTCTGCACGAAAGATTGGCTACAACTTTAAAGCAACACTACAAAAGACGTGGAGATAATACCCCGAAGGAAGTGAACAGCATAAATGTAAGTTACCCCGCGAAAACTTTTAAATTTATATATAATATATATATAATATATATATTTATATATATACTATATATATATCTATAGTTTTTTTTTGTTTGTTTTTAAGCTTCTCGGGGTATTACATTTGTGCTGTTTAAGCTTCCTTCGGGTATTAATCCCACGCATTGTAGTTCTGTTAAAGTTGTAGCTCATTGTAGTTCTGTAAAGTTGTAGCAACGTTTCAGCAGAATTCATCTGCCTCATCAGGCTTCTGTATGGAAGTGTGTCTCACAGTTCCTCTGTTTCAAAATTTGAAGGCTGGTCTATTCTGTATTGGCTATTAACCTGGGTCTGTGTTCATGGACTTGGAGTTGTTGATTGATGGTTTTTCTGGTTCCTTCTGTCTGTTTTGTGGCTTTGATTGGCTGGCAACACTCTGTTCTGTGTTGGAGGCTTTCAATGCAGCTTGGCTTCGTGTGAAAGGATGGCTGCTCTTCATCAGCAAGCTGGGTTTCACCTGGGTGCCTGGTGCGGGGGTGTTTGAGTCTGAGCATCAGAGGGAGTCTGTCTCTGCTCAGGTGTTTGTCTGTTTTGAGTGTGTGGATCTTTCTATTTGAGAGTGCAGGCTTCCAAATTATTGAAGTCTGCTGGAATCATCTCTCTCTATTCAGTGTTGTCAGGTCTTTTTTCAATCTCTATGGCTTCTCTGATGATTCTGTGGCTGGGGTTTTCTATAGTGGCTAGGGTTTTAGTGCCATTGAAGTTGATGTTGTGACCTGTGGTTTCATGTGTGGACTAGTGAGGAGATGTGTTCCAGCTTTTTTACTGCATTTTTGTGTTCATCACGTAGGCGGTTATTATTCTTTCTATTGGTTTCTGTCCAATGTAATGTGGCGGGCATGATGTACAGGGAATTTCGTATATGCCTTGGTTTTCAGGTCAATTTTGTCTTTGGGTTTCCTCAGGATGGCTGCTAATTTTTTTGTCTGTTTTGAAGGCAGTCTTGATGTTGATGCCTGTGTAGTATCTTACTGATTTTATCTGTAGTACCTCTTATGTAGGCAAGGACAGCTGTTCCATAGGTCTGTTGGTCTTCTAGGTCTCTGTTATGTCTTGGTGTGTTTTTGTGGATCAAGCTGGTGATTTTGTTTTTGTGGAAGCCATTTGGCTGTCAATACTTCAGTCAGGGTGCATAGTTCAGTCTTTATATTGTGTCTTATCTGCCAGGGCGTTTGGTTCTGGATAATTAGTGTCTTCGACACAAATTTATCTGTGCTGGGTGGTGGTGGGATTGGGTGTTGAGGTAGCGGTTGGTGTGTGTTTTCTTTTGGTATATGGTGTGTCCCAGTGTGCCATCTGTTTCTTTTGTAGATTAGTACATCTAGGAATGGTAGTTGTTTGTTTATTTCCGTTTCCATGGTGACTTGATTTTGGGGTGTGTGCACTCTCAAATAGAAAGATCTCAAATGAGAAGAGATCTCCACACCACAAAACAGACAAACATGAGCACAGACAGACTCCCTCTGATCGGCTCCAACTCAAACACCCCCCTACCAGGCACCCAGTGTAACCCAGCTTGCTGATGAAGAGCAGCCGTCCTTTCACAGAACCAAGCTGCATTGAAAGCCTCCAACATAACAAGAAAGAGTGCTGCCAGAATCAAGCCACAAAACAGACAGAAGAGACCAGAAACACCAATTCAATCAAACTCCAAGTCCAATGAACACAGACCCAGGTTAATAGCCAATCAGAATAGACCAGCCTTCAAATTTGAAACAGAGGAACTGTGAGACAACACTTCATACAGAAGCCTGATGATGGCAGATGAGATTCTGCTGAACGTTGCTACAACTTTAACCGAACTATAATGAGCTACAACTTTAAACAGAACTACAATGACGTGGATAATACCCGAGGAACTAAACAGCACAAATGTAAAGTACGCGTCGCGAGAGCTTAAAAAAAACAAATATCTGACCTCTAACGGGGAAAAATAAACAGCCAGATCAAGAGCTATGAGAAGCTGGAAGTTAAAAGAGCAGGAATACTATGTGACCTAAAATTCCTATGCAGCTGCAGAGTACAACAGTGTACACCAACCTGCTTCAAATTAACATTTCACAAGCACACAGCAGCTACAACGTATCCTGAAAAGAACAAATTGGCTCTACTCAGAAATGAAGTTCACAGTAAAAGATTCCAATTAGATCAGTTAAACAAAGATTTGTGCATAGCACTACACCTGGAATTGAGCAGCAAAATCCACCCTCTACCTTGGGATAGGATTAAACAACTTACAAGTTGGAGAGCTGAAACTGAAAGCACTTACAAGAATGATAAACTTCTCAAAGAAGACTAAAAAAACTTAGAAAATGACAAGAAATATTCCCAATAACACCACAACACACCTGAAACAATTAGTATACAACGTTTCCAACAGAGAACTCAACAAAACAGGAAACAGATGTCCTATCAAAGGATTTAATTATGCCATAGCACCCAAAAAATCCCAACAGAATCCATCATATGTGCAGTAGAATCCAGCCTAACCAAATTAAATACTGAGTGAAGCTGACAGAATAAGACACCAGGTTACTCACATCTTATGCACAACGAAACCACCAAAAAATAATTTGCAAAAAGATGAATTCACAGCGTTACAAACCCTGAAAAATGATAACAGCATAATAATACTCCCAGCAGACAAAGGAAATGCCACAGTAGTAATGGACCGAAAAGACTATGAAACAAAATTGACGAGACCTACTCCAAGACTCCACATACAAACCGAAAAACACAGACCCAACCACATATCTGGAAAAATTAACCAAGAAGAAATTATAACACAGCCACATAAGCAAGAATCCAACAGACGATCATCCCAAGAGAAAAATTTCTAGATGCCCCAAATATACGGCCTCCAAAAATACACAAAGAAGCCACTACTTCAGACCCATAGTCAGCTCCATAGGAGCACCATTACAAAACCTAGCTAAATATTAGCAAAACAACTTCAGCCCCATGCTGAAACCGCAGCTTCATATGTACGAAACTCATACCACTTTCTTAGAAATAATCAAAGATCTACACGTAGAACAAGAAGATCTGCTTGTAAGTTTCGACATGGTTTCACTATTCACTCAAGTCCCGATAAAAGAAACTCTTGGAATCATCAAAAATAAATACAACAGCTAAAGACCTCATGGAACTAACAGAACACTGCCTAACCAACACATATTTCATATACAAAGGACAAAGATACAAGCAAATTGAAGGAAGCCCTAATGGGATCACCACTGTCACCCGTCATTGCAAAACTGTTCATGGCAGATTCGAATCCAGAGCCCTGGCTAATGCACCCAAACCGCAAACTATGAGATACATCCGATGACACATTGTGTGATTAGGCCCATGGAAAAGAAAACCTAAACATTTCCTAACACACCTAAACAACACACACCCCAAAATTCAAGTTCACCATTGAAACGGAAATAAACAAACAACTACCATTCCTAGATGTACTAATCTACAAAAGAACAGATGGCACACTGGGAATCACATATAACAAAGAAAACAAAACACACCAACCTAAACCTCACTAACGCTACCGCACCGTTCACCCACCACCACCCAGCACAGATAAATTCTGTGGCGAGACACTAATACCAAACAATACGGACTGGCAGATAAGACACATATAAAGACTAGAACTATGCACCCTGACTGAAGTATTGACAGCCAATGGCTTCCACAAAAAACAAAATCACCAGCTTGATCCACAAAAAACACACCAGACATAACAGAGACCTAGAAGACCAAACAGACCTATGGAACAGCTGTCTTGCCCTAAATAAGAGGTAACTACTACGAATAAAATCAGTAAGATACTACACAGGCATCACATCAAGACTGCCTTCAAACAGACAAAAAAATAGCAGCCATCCTGAGAACCCACAAAGACAAAATTGACTGGAAAACCAAGGCATATACGAAATTCCCTGTACATCATGCCCGGCCAGTACATTGGACAGACCAATAGAAGAATAAGTACCCGCTAGAATGAACAAAAAATGCAGTAAAAAGAGCTGGAACACACCTCCTCACTAGTCAACACATTGAAAACCACAGGTCACAACATCAACTTCAATGGCACCAAAACCCTAGCCACTATAGAAAACCCCAGCCACAGAATCATCAGAGAAGCATAGAGATTGGAAAAAAGACCTGACAGGCATGAATTAGAAGAGATGATTCCAGCAGACTGTCAATCATTTGGAAGCTGCACTCTCAAATAGAAAGATCTCCATACCACAAAACAGACAAAAACTATGAGCACAGACAGACTCCCTCTGATGCCTCCAACTCAAACCCACCCCCCACCAGGCACCCAGGTGAAACCCAGCTTGGCTGATGAAGAGCAAGCCGTCCTTTCACTGAAGCCAAGCTGCATTGAAAGCAAACACAAGAGCAAACACAAGAACAGAGTTCTGCCAGCCATCAAAGCCACAAAACAGACAGAAAGACCAGAAACACAATCAATCAAACTCCAAGTCCAATGAACACAAGACCCAGGTTAATAGCCAATCAGAATAGACGAGCCTCAAATTTTGAAACAGAGGAACTGTGAGACAACACTTCATACAGAAGCCTGATGAGCAGATGAGATTCTGCTGAAACGTTGCTACAATTTAACAGAACTAATTGACTACAATTTAACAGAACTACAATGACGTGGGATATCTCCCAGAAGGAAGCTAAAACAGCACAAATGTAAGTCCCGCGGAGAGTTATATATATATATATATATATCATATATATATATATATATAAATATTATATATATATATATAATTATACTATTATATTATATATATATATAATTATAATAATTATGTGTGTAATGTATAGTTAGATAGATCAGATAGGTAGAATGATAGGTAGATATAGATGATAAGATAGATAGATAGATGTGTGTGTGTATAGTGTGTGTGTGTGGTGAGAGAGAGAGAGAGAGAGAGAGAGAGTGAAGTTTTAACAACAAAAAATGCTTGCTTATTCTTTGATAAATATTGAAGCAAGGCTCCTGAGAGCAGAAATCTCAACCCTTTCATTTGCTTGTTAAAGCCTGATATGGAATAGCCAAGGTTAATATGACACTGTCAACTGAAATGCACTTCAACTGAAATCAAATAGGATTTGACACTCAAGATGTTCATTGAGGTATGGTATTAGCAGATTTACAGGAGGACTTTTATGAGATTTCTTCTAGAAAAAGTTGTGTTATGTGCTAGCAGACCTGTAATACATCTAAGACTTATATTATCATTATCTTTCCAGAGTCTCAAGGACCTTCCCTTACCACCAGAAGAGAGAAGAAGACTTACAAGATGGTTTTACAACATGGAATGAATAAACAAGGAATAGGGAAGAGGCAAGGTGAGGAAGGAAGGAGGGAGGAACAAATAATTATTTTTAATCAGGAACAGTTACATCTCTATTGGGAATATTTATGCTAGAGGTTAGTAGGGAAGGTCCTGTTGATGAAGCCATGTCTACAGGATTCAGTCTTATATGGATATATAAGCAAGAAAACTGTGAAAACTGTATATTTCTTATTGGCACACAAGATAGAGAACTACCCACCCAACAGGATCAATAGACAAATCAATATAGCCAGATCAAATCCCAGGCAGCACTTATTAAAAGACAGACCCACAGAAGCATAACGACAGAGCACTATGGTTGTTGCCTACAGCTCATAGCTCAAGCCATTCAAAGACATTATTAATAAGCTATAGCCTATATTAGAACAATAGCACTGCACTTTCTCAGAACTATACCTGCATACATACAACCACTATACCTGAAACAGATTCTTATAAAGCAATAAGAAACAAAAGGATTATTTCAGAGTAGACTAGAGCTGAAAGGGACTTTGGAGGTCTTCTAGCCCAAGCCCCTGTTCAAGCAGGAGACCCTATATCATTTTAGACAAGTGGCTGTCCAGTCTCTTCTTAAAAACCTTCAATAATAAAACACTCACAATTTCTGGAGGCCAGACTTTCGACTGCGTAATGGTTCTCACTGTAACTAAGTCTTAATTTCAGGTTGTGTCTTTCTTTGATTAGTTTCCATTCATCCATCATGGATGGATGGAAATATGATGGAAACATGATGCCAACATGGAAACACCAGAGCCAGCCACAAACCAAGATGTCACACACACAATCTAACCAGCAATATCATCACAGGCTTCAACAAGTACACAAACAAAATGAGAGGCATTTTTACATGCTGCTCTTCCAATGTGATATATGTCATCATCTACCAGCAATGCCCTTCTGGATTTTCCATAGGACAAAATGGGACAAACTAAAGAAATTTGACATCAGTCTTCAAAGCAAGGACAAAGTAATATCCGAACATTTCAACCTTCATAGCAAAATGACTGATAGAAAAGTAGAACAGTACCACTGAGCAAAAAGTTGTTGAACTCACATATATATCAAACAGTTTTAGGCAATCTCAGAAGGCCTCAACAAATGCCATAGGTTTTCAATCCATTACAGTTCTTAATTGATAGGGAATGTGTACCCTGTCCTATATGTAACCTTCATCTGTACAAGCAATTCCTTTTCTTTCTTTCCCTTCCTGTCTGATCTGCCTCAACTTGGGCTTCTAAATAAAAACATTCCTTAACTCCATTTGTTGAGAAAGGTCTATTTACTAGAAGTCAAATGATTTGCAGTAATGTAAAGCCAGAACTGAGAGTTTGTGCCAGACTTTTGCCAGTTAACTTTCCTTCCTTGGTCCCTTTCCATTATTTATTTCTCATTGTCCAGTCATGTTTAAACAAGATGTTTTGGAAACAGTCATCTACATGTTGGCATTCATGTCCCAGGGCAATGACCTTGAGGACTTTGTCAGTTCTCACAGAGAACCCATTGCATAGGTCAGTTTCACAGTTCAGTTTCACTTTCTGCAGGCCCTTGGCCTCCCTTCCAGCTTTTCCGCATGGTTCATGGCAGACTGGCACCACCATTGTTTTCCCCTATCTCATCTCACCTTGCTTTAATTCCTGCATCAGTCTAGCCGTTGTGTGTAACTGATAATGCAAGCTGCGATATAAGATGAAAACTTAACGCCTGCTAATAATTTTTGTTCTTGTTTTTGTTGGAAAAGGTGCTACCAGACTTCTGGTACTTTTTGCCATATAACGCGACTAACACGATTCTCCTCCTGCAAGTTCCATTATGTGGAACTCTTTCTCAGGCTGCTATCAGAAAAAAAAACAAGTGTGTTGTTTAATAAAGACCAGCAATGGGACTAGGCAACTGTCCTTCCTTCCTTCCTTCCTTCCTTCCTTCCTTCCTTCCTTCCTTCCTTCCTTTCTTTCTTTCTTTCTTTCTTTCTTTCCTTCTTTCTTTATTCTTTATTAGCCAAGTGTGATTGGATACACAAGAAATTTGTCTTGGTGTAAATACTCTCAGTATACATAAAGAAAAGATACATTCGTTAAGAATCAAGAATCATAACATACAACACTTAATGATAGTCATAGGGTACAGTCAACAATCAAATCATACTAGGAAACAGTCAATATAAATCGTAAAGATACAAGCAACAAAGTTACAGTCCTACAAGCACAAGTGGGATGGGATGGGTGATAAGGAGTGATGAGAAGATTAACAATAATAGTAGTGCACACTTTGTAAATAGTTGAACAGTGTTGAGGGAATTATTTGTTTAACAGTGATGGCTTTCAGGAAAAAACTGGTCTTGTGTCTAGTTGTTCTGGTGTGCAGTGCTCTATAGTGTCATTTGGGGAACATGGAAAACATGGGAACAAATAAGTGGTGGGATTCAGCCAGTTTGCACCACTTCAGGAGAACCGGTTAACTTTCTGAGCGCTTTGGTGAACTGCCTGTTGGAAGAAATTATTAGGGCAAAGAAACGGTTGTTAAATTATGTGAATGCCACCACTGGAACAAATACCATCAACAATTGGGGAGTGTTTTTAGGGTGTCACCTTGCTTATGCAGTGAGGGCTGGGTGTCTACAGTGGTGGCAGCATATTGCTGATCCTGACATATTTTGAAAAAAGCCAAGCAGAGTCAGATATAATTAGTACTTGGATTGGAGACCAGGAAATCCCAGGGCTGTAGGCTAAACTAGGACAAACAATTGAAAAAAAAAGCCACTTCTGTCTTGTTGTGACGCACATAACATGAACCTGCTCATTAAGCCACTAGAAAGTCTTTATTTTTCTCCTATGCTTATGTTAATGGGTATGTTACAGAATCCTATTCTGTATTTCGGAAAGGCAATCAAACTGTGTTGTCAGTTACCAGCAATCAGAGCCACAGATTTTTGATGGTGTAACAGGGAAAGTTGGGATTTTCATGTGTCCCTGAAACTATGGGTTGTCCACTTCTGATCTTAATATTTTTAAATCATATTTTAAAACATATTGTAAGAACAAATTTATTTTATCAAATATCAAATTAAATGTATACATACATTGGGGTCAAAAATGCCAATGTTAACAATATTTTTTGTCCTGCCCAATTTCTTCCATTAAAGTTCTAGCTTTAAGTATATTTTGAAAGTATATTTAAAACCTGTCATTTTTCAGTCCAAAAGGAGTGATTGCCTGTTGCCAGGAGTGTCCCTTAGGATCTGCAGAAAATCTCCACTATTCTCCCTTTTCCATCTGTTATGTTTTGCTTATGATAAGTAACAGCACAGTGTGTTAGCACTTAGCAGAGACCATAGATTAGCAAGATTGCATGTGGAAGCATCTAGCTAACTTTGGCTGATTCTGAAAAATAATCTAAGTAGGATCTGACCTGGTTAATTATTGGATGGAGTCAATTAGGAAATTCCATGCCTGTAGGAATTAAAAAGCAGGAAAAAGGCAGTGGAAACCAATTCTGCATTAATATCAAGAAGACTACACACACATGCCCATGAAATCACCAAGAGTTAATCTCAGCAAATGGCAACACTTGGATAACTTTGGCTGATCCTGCAAAGCTGAAAAGAATTGCAACTGGTTAGAACTTGAATGGATGAAATGGATGAAACCTGAACTTGACTAGGCTTGACTAGGAAGTCAGAGCAGGGTCTGTGAAGCTGGCAGTGGCAAACTTTTTCTACACTGTTTCAAAGAAAAATACATTTATCAGAATAGAGCTGGAAGGGACTTGGAGGTCTTCTAATCCAATCCCCTGCTCAAGCAGGAAACCCTATAACATTTCACTGCCCAGTTCTTTTCTTAAAAACCTCCAGTGATGAAGCACCTACAATTTCCTAAGGCAAGCTGATTATTTGTTCTCACTGTTAGGAAATTTTTCCTTAATTCCAGGTTGCTTCTCTCCTTGATTAGTTTCCATCCCTTGTTTCTTGTTTTGCGTTCTGGTGCTTTGAAAAATAAGTTGACCCCCCTGTTCTTTGTGGCAGCCCCTCAATTACTGGAATACTGCTATCATGTCACCCCTAGTCCTTCTTTTCTCCAGGCTAGCCATACCCAATTCCTGCAACTATTCATCATAAATTTTAGTCTCCATGCCTTTAATCATCTTAGTTGCTCTTCTTTGCATTTTTTTTACTATATCCACATAATCATCAAATATAGCTCATATTGAAGATCTTTTTGTCACTCTTATACACTCCCCATAATAAACTAAAGCTCTGTCACATCTACAGGTTAATTCTCTCTTATTGGAACCAATCCCATTCTATTCCTACTAGGAGAACTGGGGATGAAAAAAAATGTAGCAGAAAACAAAATTAGGAAGATTGTGTTTCCATCCCAACATGGGCCATAACCATAGTGAGCATGTGACATTGCTAGATCTTTAACCTGGTTCAGTATATTATGTGACCCCAGCTAATGAATCAACAGAACTTTGGTTGCACCAGAGGTTGTGTGTGGAGCTTTCTCTCCTTCAAGTTGCAAAGATTTCTCTGCAATACGCCATGTCTATCTGTCTGAAACTAAGTTCTGCTCAAAATAATAGGTGCTTCAAAGCAATACGCATTCTTTGAAGGCATGCAGAGGGCCTCCTTTGACTAATCCATAATACCTAGTGGTTCCTATGCATATTTGACAACTGGGAGGTAGTAGTTAAATATTTGATTAATGTTTAGAACGGTTATTGTTCATTGGTGACATTGCTTGAAATGATTTATGATGTTGTTAATCTGTTCAATAATTAAAGAGTTTGTCAGGCAGATTACATGGCTGAAACAGTTCTCTGGATTTGAGAGGTTCTTACCACTCATATGAAGCAGCAATCAGTTTAGATAGCCGGGATATCCTAGCTGTCAGTATGTAACAGTGTTTATTGAGAATACATCAGATTTATTGAGTGTTACAAGTGGATGGGGCATCAGTCATAGTATGATTATAAGAAGGTCCATCTCATCCACCATATCATTTCTATCACTAAGTCCACTGATGCATGAAGGCACAATGGCTTGATTTAGTGGATTATTGTTACATATGAGCACTCCTAATTGCGAATCTATTATATTGATTATTATAACAATGCAAATTTTTTGGATCATAGAATTAAATTCTGATTAATCATATATTCAATTTTACTTTATCCCATTGGGTTTAATAAATAGGATGCAATTATGTACCAAATGTTAGTTTGAATCATCAGGAGAATATTTCTAAAATGTGTTCTGTTTCATATTTAAGTCATGAACCCTTCAACTACAAATAAAACCATTTGGTCATGGAGCTCACTAGCCCTTTGCATTACAGATATATTCTTGCTTAGAGAGCACAGCTGGAGTCCACAAAATATCTGGAGGATACCAAGTCAAAAAACCCCTCTTGTTAAAATAATATATTTTAGACTTCTTCTCTGGTTAGTCACTTGCTCCTGTTTCTGAATAATGATGATGATGATGATGATGACGAAAAAAACTATCATAATAGGTGGATAAAAAAGCCAATTTCTGTCTAAACATGTGGCTGACTGTGCAACCAACCATAATAATATAATAAAAATAATTTCTAATTATTAGCATATTTGCACAGTAACTTTTAAACAAAACATATTAAAACAATGGCACAAAGGTGGAATAGTAGACTGAAATACAGATTTAGTACCCTTCCTCATACAGATATACATTGACCTCCATTGTAGAACAGCATGATATACCCACACACAAACATTAATGGAGCTATATCAGAGGTGGTATTCAGCAGGTTCTGACCAGTTCTGGAGAACCGGTAGCGGAAATTTTGAGAAGTTCGGACAACCAGCAAATACCACCTCTACCTGGCTCCACCCCCATCTATTCTCTGCCTCCCAAGTCCCAGCTGATCAGCTGGGTCTTCTTTTGTTGCCTTTCACAGTAGAACAGAGCTGGAAAGCAGGTTAGTGAGGTTGGGAGGGAATGGGATTTTGCAGTAACCTTCCCACAGAAGTGTGGTGGGAATGGAGATTTTGCAGTATCCTTCCTCTGCCATGCCCACCAAGCCACGCCTATTAAGCCACACCCACAGAACCCATAGTAAAAAATTTTGAATCCCACCACTGTGCTATATACATATATACTTCATTAGAAGACATAATATACCAAGGATATATATACCCTTTAGTAGAAGACATGAGATTGAGGAAGATGCATACCCCGCATAGGAGTAAGAGGGGAAAGTTAATTCAATTCAATTCAATTTAAAAACTCTTGGTTTCCTTGCTTCTAGTCTGCTGCCTGAACCAGTACGCCCAATCAGCTCTCACATATTTATGTATAAACATGGTGTCAGTTGTATGTGTGTATATATGTGTGTGTGTGTGCATACACAGTCACAGACATGCACCCTGTAAACATACAGCATATATGATGATCGTGATGATGGATTTATCATCAAGTTGATGTTGACTTTTGGTAACCACAAAGATGGATTTTCTCCACAATGATCTCTTCTTAGTCTGGTCTTTCAGGGTTTCATCATAAATATAGTTGAGTCAATCCACTCTGCTGTGGGTTGTCCTTTTTTTCCCCTCTTTCCTTCTGCCTTTTGCAGCATTAAACCCTTCTCAGGAGATTTAAGTCTTGGCATAATGTGTCTGAAATGGGATAATTTGAGCCTGGTTATTTGTGTCTCAAGGGAAAACTCTGGATTGATTTGTTCCATGATCCATTTTCTTGATTATTCATACTATTCTCAGGAGTCTTCTCGAACAGCAAAGTTCAAAAGTGTCAATATTGCTTCTATTCTTCTTTTACTTCCAGCTTCAACTTTTACTTCCGTAGAGTGTCACAGGGAAAACCATTGCCTGCACAATTTTGAACTTTGTAGGCATAGACACAGAATGACATCCGAATGTATTTTTCTGAATGTATTGGTACTTTACCAAAAATTAATCTGTGGCATATTTCTTGATTGCTGATTTCTTTACTATTATCAGGTGATCATAAGCCACAGAAGTCATGTATTTCTTAAATGTTTTCACTGTCACTGAAAGGTAGTATCTTCTAGTTATCTTCTAGAATCTTCTAGTTCTCCTGCAACCATCGCTATTCCTTGATCTTGATGCCAAATCTGCTACCAAAGATGCAGTCTTGGTTAAACAAATTGATTATAATGGTGATCCCACATATTTTTGTGCTGAATAAGTTATCGGTACCATGTATGTAATGTATAAGAGTTCCATTTAGAGTACAATGCTCAGTTCAAAGGTGGAATAAGATGGAACAAGTTCAGAGGAACCTACCAAGATGGTGAGATAACTGAAATCAAGTCCAAAAAGGAATAGTTAATCAATCTGCATACGTTTATTCTACAGAAGAGATGATAGCAGTCCTCAAGCCTCTAAATAGTTTCACACAGAAAAGGGAGCAGGATTTAAATTAATGGAAGCAGGTTCAGACAATAAGTTTGACTAATAATTTCAGACAGACAATAGAATAACAGAGTTGGAAGGGACCTTGGAGGTCTTCCAGTCCAACCCTTGTTCAGGCAGGAAACCGTACACCATTTCAGATAAATGGTTATCCAATCTTTTCTTAAAAACTTCCAGTGTTGGAGCACCCACAATTTCCATTGATTAATTGTTCTGTCAGGAAATTTCTCTTTAGTCCTAGGTTGCTTTTCTCTCCCTGATTAGTTTCCACCCATTGCTTCTTATCCTGCTCTCAGGTGCTTTGGAGAATAGCCTGACTGTGGAACAGACTGCCTCATCACGTGGCAGGTTTTCCTTTGCTAAAAATCTTCAAAGAGAGGTGACAGGGTAATAAGTCAGAGATGTCTTCAAAGGTTCTTCAAACTTGGCAAGTTTAAGATTTGTGGACTTCAACTCCCAGAATTCCTGAGCTAATATGACTGAAGAAGGAATTATGGGAGTTGAAGTCCACATGCCTTAAAGCTGTCAACTTTGAAGACCCCTGACTTAGTGGATCCTGTACTCAGCAGAGAGTGAGACTTGATCACCTCCAGGATTCAACAATTTGGTGAACAAAAGAATCACAGTGGAATCTGTTTTGATGGCATACCAAAGTAAATATATGGAAGGGTTTTCTTTTTTTTGCCCTTTAACTCAAATATAACTGCAGAACAGCAAACATTATCAGAACACCAAGGAAAGTCCAAGCTGATAAAATATTTGCATTTTATTATTTCCTCTTCAACCCTTTATTTTTACTAACATCTTGAACTGAAAAATATGTCCTTTCTTGTGCTGTTTTGGTTGATTCTATTAAAATTATTGCTTGGCTATAAGGTTGGATTTTCCCCCCTGTGGACCAAGATAGCTACAATTGCTTTTTATGTACCAGTGTAAACTAATATACTGTATGTATTTGGGAACCTCATTTGGGAAAGCACAGAAACTGAAGCACCAGCAATATTAGAAGTGACATGCCAACAGAGTTAAAAGAGTCAGTTCTTTGGATTATGGCCACTGACTACTTAAAGCAATGGGACCAGATCATAGTTAAAAATTGATCGCAACTGTAAACATTTGACTCACTTCCAGGTTTTGAACCATTCTGACTATATTTATTCCCAAACATAAGATTTCAGGAATATTTATTGAGGGTTTCAAATAGTTCTTTTTCCTTAGAGGAAAGATCTGAAAATTGCAGGTGTCTGGGTTAGACATTATCTCATTTGGTCATAGCTGGGGAAGTTTATATTAGGAAAATATATAGCATGGAACAGCAATTTAACCTGCCACATGACCCTGTCAATGGTTATGTTCATAACACTTTCAGTTGGCTGTAATTGTAATGGGAGGAAGTATATCACACTTGAATTTATAACTGAAATGCTAGATTGTGTTTTTAAGAATCTGAAGAAGTTCTTAAATATAGGTAAATCAGTAAGTTTGATCCCTGGTTTGTGCATTTTGTTACAATCAAATAGAATCAGACATGAACAATATGCTTTGGAAGGGGTTATCCCAAAGGTGCTTTTTCAGGAGGCAACTGGACATTCCTTGAGGGAAAATTTCACTTCACTTCACATTTCATTTCACTTCTCATCCAAGAAGCTTCTTCAGCTCTGACAGGAGGGGGGGAAATGGAAGGATTTATATTCTCTGCAAACAGCTGGTCATTTGCATCCTTTTAGAGGGTCCTTGAAGCACTTGGAGATTTATCTGTGTCCTCAGGGTCACCTGAGTGGTGCTCCTGGTTCCTGTAGTCTGCAATTTGTTTCCTCTGGATATCCATTCCTACTCCCACACCATTTAAATTTTTTATCCTATCTTTAGACTAACTTCAGACAAAACAAATATGCCTAATAACTTCAGACAAAACAAATATGCCTAATATTCCTTTCTATGTTCTCCACAACAATCCTGTAAGGTGAATTGGGCTAAGAGAGAGTGACTGGCCCAAAGTCACCCACCTGGCTTTCATGCCTAAGACAGGACTAAAACTCAGTCTCCTGGTGATTGACCCAAAGTCATCAAGTTGCTTTCATACCTAAGGCATAACTAGAACTCACAGTCTCCTGATTATTGGCTCAAAGTCACTCATCCAGTTTTCTTTATCGTTATAATATCCTAATAGAATCTTACTTCATATAATAACTTCCACAATATCAGTGGTGGGATTCAAATTTTTTTAGTACCGGTTCTGTGGGCGCGGCTTGGTGGGTGTGGCAGGGGAAGGATACTGTAAAATCTCCAGTCAGAGGTGGTATTTGCTGGTTACCTGAGCTACTCAAAATTTCCGCTACCAGTTCTCCAGAACTGGTCAGAACCTGCTGAATACCACCACTGTGTAATATCATAATTAATAATTAGTATCATAATACCCCCATAATTTATCCCACATACTGCAGCCTCTCTGGATACCCATAGTTCAATTCAGTCTCAAAGGAAGATTTGTGATGTAATTTCTGTTATAGCATCTTTCAGATTCAGAAATATAGGCAGCCAGGGAAGCTTCAGAGCAATGAAGAGTTGTGCAACAAAAAGAAAGAAAGAAAAAAGAAGGAACGAAAGAAAGAAAGAAGAGAGGGAGGGAGGGAGAGAGAAAAGAAAAGAAAAGAAAGAAAGAAAGAAAGAGGAAGGAAGGAAGGAAGGAAGGAAGGAAGGAAGGAAGGAAGGAAGGAAGGAAGGAAGGAAGGAAGGAAACCAACAGCAATACCTTCTCCTTAAAAATAGTTGGTAAAACTTCCAAGGAAAGTTCAGTTGTTCTTAAGTTAGAAAAAATAAAATTAAAAGTTTTTTTGCAGAAGAAAATCACTAGACAAATTTCAGAATTAGCTCGTTTCACTGTCTTCCTTGTCTAAGCAAGAATGAATGCATATAACACAAACAGGCTTCCCTGCAGCAATATACATTTATTAGATTTTTTTTCTACTCTGCTTTTTGCTTTTATTTCTGCATTTTATTGTTATGCAAATTGTGCTGGAAATTTCAGTTGAGAACATTGCCTTTTCATAAATATACAAATGAATGAATGAGTGCCTTTTTTGCCATGCACAAGGACCTGATCTTCCACTGTGGTCATTTTAGTGTTTCTATGAAATTCAATAGGAGTATCCTAGATATACCTGGGATTGCATTGCCAATGTTGACTAGACTGTCATATTTTTGTCAAATGTTACATATGGATGCATCTGTAATTTTATGTGAAAATGTTAGAGATGTAGTGTACATTTGTGTATACATGTACGTGTGATGCTCAGCCTAGATTCAAGAACATGTTGGAATGGAATGAGCTTCCGTTCTTGCTCCAGCTCCTGCCTAAATAGCAGTTCAAAAGCATGCAAATGTAAGTAGATAAATAGGTACCATTCTGGTGGGAAGATAACAGCATTCTGTGTGCCTTTGGCATATAGCCATGCTGGCCACAGAAAATGTCTTTGGCTCCCTCAGTTAAGAAATGGAGATGAGTACCACTCATTTGGACAGGTAAACCTTTATCTTTACCTTTGTGTGCATGTGTGTGTATGTGTGTGTGTGTTTGTGTGTGTATGAGAAGGGAGGGAGGGAAGGAGGAATTTTTCCTATATTTAACTGGCAACCAGAGAAAATATTTTCATGGAGTGAGAATGAACAATACATACATAAGTGATAGTCGTGACTAGAGACTTGCCAAGCTGGACAGAATCAACAACTGATTTGACTTAATTAACACAAGCCAGGCCAAGTTTCAGTATAAGCAAACAATATGATTCTGCATTGTCTGAGAACAAGCAATCACTAAAGCCACTCACATATCCCTTTTCACAAAAGGAACTGAACCAGCTACATTCCTACCTTGAGCACTTATTTGTCTTTATTTTCATATTTAACATTCATTTGACACAGCTAGGAGCTGCAACATGTTCTGTTTGTGTGCTTAATTCAAGTGAAAAAGAATGGAATGCTCTGGAAAGAACAAAATAAATCTGGAAGATGCACTCTAACTACTATTTTTCAAATGTAACATCTTTAAGTGGTGTGGACGTCAGCTCCCAGAATTCCCCAGCCAGCATTCTGGGAGTTGAAGTCCACTCATTTTAAAGTGGCCATGTTTGAATAAAATATTGCTCTAGATCACTTTACAATAAGTGTTGAAGTCTCCATGGCAAATATGGAGAAAGGAAACTTCGTGGTATCTTTTAAATCAAAATAATGATTTTGATCTTTCTTTTTTAGTTAGCCTAGTTCTTCAAAACAATGCTTATGATTATTTGCCTGACATTTTGTTTGCATTTGAAAATTCATAAAGCCAACTCAAGAAGAAGATAATCAGCAAAACAAGGAGAGGCAGGGTTTTATTTTCTAATACAGGGGTCCCCAATCCCCCGGTCCAGGGACCAACACTGAGCCACAGCATGCCAACAATTGGGCCACACAAAAAGTAGAGCCCCCATCTGCATGATGCTGACAATGCACAAAATCATGCCCCGCCCTCCAGTCTACAGAAAAACTCTTTCTCCACAGAACTAGTCCCTGGTGCCCCCAAAAATGGGAGGGACTGTCCTAATGTCCCATTTTAAAAATAAAGTGCAATCGCAAAACATTCTTGATTTGCAGCAATGCTGAAGGTCCTAAAAGTGCTTTCTCAAGAGCAACTGGATTTTCTGAAGACTTCTCTTCTTTGAGGACTTTCACTTCTCATCTTGGATGAGAAGTGAAACATCTTCAATGAAAAATCAGAATGTCCAGTTGCCTCTTGAAAAAAGCACCTTTGGGACAACCATGACCTGGAGAACTGAGAATCCCCACAGACAACTATGCTGAATAAATATATTCATGAACAAAATTCTCCCTGTCATAATATTCCTATATCACCAAGGCTAAAATCTGACTTTAAATATTTTCAAATCTACAATTTTGTAATAAAAAATAAAATGCAGGGATGTTTCATGTAAAAATTGTCACCCTTAATTATTAAGATAAGCTTTTTCAGGGGGAAAAAGTGAACAAAGGAGCAAATAGCCTAGAGCAAATATTAAAACACAAATCTCAGTAATAGATAGATAGAGAAGAGAAATTAAGCTATACAGTGAAATCTTGTATAGCAACAGGACTGTTCGTGACCAAATCAGATTCCGACCAAAAAATCCACCCAACTTTTGAATCAGATCACGATTCAAGAATCAGTTGGCGAACAAACCCACCTGCGGCAGATTCCCTTCCCACGGTGATTTCCCCTTCCACGCATGCGCAGTCTATCAGCACATGTGCAGATGGTTGTGCTTCTAGTCATGACCAAATTGGGTTGCGACCATAATCCTGGAACGGATTACAGTCACAACCCAAGGTTCCACTGTAACATGAATTATTTTTGAATAAGCACATTGTGTTTATTATTTTTTTATGTATAACCATTGTTCATCCACACTAAGCTACGAAACATGCAAGTCCTCGACTTATCACCTCAAATGAGCCCAAAATTTCTGTTGCGAAGTGAGACATTTGTTAAGTGGGTTTTGCTCCCTTTTATAACCTTTCTTGCCACAGTTGTTAAGTGAATCACTGCAGTTGTTAAGTTAGTAACATGATTATTAAGTGAATCTGACTACCCCATTGACTGCTTGTCAGAAGGTCTCAAAAGTGACATGACCCCTGAACACTGCAACCATCACAAATATGAGTCAGCTGATGTTGGAAACTGCCTTTTTTTTTCTATCCAAGGATGCATCATAGCCACCCCAGGTTATATATGAGAAGAACATAGAAAATTACATTTTTAAAAAAATTCATGGATAAAATGGCACATCATAGAAAACCATCTGGGGTGGGATGCTACCAGTTCTGCCTGGTTCTAAAGAACCAGTAGCTCTGAAGAGCAGCAGAAACAGAACTGGTTCTGTGTTTGCTGCCGTTTGGCCCACACACCTGGGCTCTTACCTGTCCTTTATTTCCTACTTTTTCAACCTCAGCTGCTTTGCATGGCACAGCTAAGGTTGAAAAAGCAGGAAAAAAGTGGCTTTTCAAACAGCGCACTCAGGCACAGCGCTATTCAGCTGTTCAGGAGGCACAGCTGAAGGTTTTTTTACATTTGCGCACAAAACATAATCACTGAACCAGTAGTAACAATGGTTGAATCCCACCCCTGCAGTAACCATGTGTGGGTGCTTGCCTGTGTATGAGGCAGAAAGCAAGAAAGTGAAGAAAATAAAATTATTAATGTGATAGAAGAAACAATAGATTGAGAGTTGACTAACCACCAACTTTTCAGGGGCTTCTTCTCAACTCTTCTCTCTGTTGCTTTCTCATTGTAAGTGAAATGATAGGTGTACTGAGCATTTCCATCAGAGATGTTCATGGAATGTACCAATAGATAAACAGATAAATTAAGATTGAGATATATTTGCCTTGCTTGAGAACTTGGCAGGAGAGAAGAGGTGTAAATGATCGGATAAATAGATCAATACGGTAATAGTTCTGGAGAGAAATAGCCTTCAAGGGACTATTTATGCAAATAGCTATGAGATTCTAACTTAACACCTCTATATTTGTGAGCTGAAATAGTCCTTTCTCTTTTCTCCTCTGATTCTTGTCTTCACCTTTAAGATATAAGCTCTACATTATTTCTAATTAGTCCAACCCCCAGCCTAAAATAACTTTAGCATTTATTATTACTAATAGTAGTAAAAGCTGAGGTATCAAAATACAGAAAAGCAGATCTCTTTATTATGGTCTTTGACCAGCTTTTACAGTAGGAAAAGAGAAATAGTTTGACTCAGCTGTTCATTATTTGAAAACTACAAGGCAATAAAACCACATATCTAAGTAAATGTTTTGCAGAATTGTATGACTTGATGAAGATATTTGGACCCTTAATATGTGAATGTAGAGGTAGCATCCTTTAAAAAAGTAATAAATATGAAATGTATCAATATGTCTCTCAAATTTAGAGATGATTGGGAGATCAAACAATATCTTGGGGCTTCATAACATATGGGGTCATGGGAAAGACTTTCTACTTCCCTGGATGCACAAGGTCTTTGTAAATAAGGATCCTACCAGTAGGGAAGGCACCAAAAGGCCCAACTCTCTGTGCTTAGCATTAGATTATATAGCAATAGCAGTAGCACTTAGACTTATATACCGCTTCACAGTGCTTTTGCAGCCCTCTCTAAGTGGTTTACAGAGTCAGCATATTGCTCCCCAACAATCTGGGTCCTCATTTTACCAACCTCGGAAAGCTGGAAGTCTGAGTCAACCTTGAGCCTGGTGAGATTTGAACTGCCAAATTGCAGTCAGCAGAAATAGCCTACAGTACTGCACTCTAACCACTGCACCACTGAGGATCTTAAGGATATACCGATAGATGCTCTGAAGTAAAAGGCTTGTAGCTGTCTAACATTGTTTGGTGGAATTCAGAAGCACTGGTGACATCATTTTGGCAATCAATGTTCCTAACTCTTTTGTCATTGATTTGACTTTCTTAACGGTTAATTGTTCATCAAAGATGCCAAGATCAAAGTTCTACATAGATACGATGCCGGTAAGACCTTGAACAGCAGAGGTGTCAGACCTTTAGGGCTAAGCTTGAATCTGATTCCTGAGATTAGAATCCTGGTCTTAATACTTGGCACACTAACTTCAATTTAATGAGCCATGGTGGTGTAGTGGTTAGAATGCAGTATTGCAGGCTACTTCTGCTGACCGCCAGCTGGCTTCAGTTTGGCAGTTCAAATACCACCAGGCTCAAGGTTGACTCAGCCTTCCATCCTTCTAAGGTGAGTAAAAAGAGGACCCAGATGGTTGAGGGTAATATGCTGACTCTGAAAACCACTTAGAGAGGGCTGTAAAGCACTGTGAAGCGGTATATAAGTCTAAGTACTGTTGCTATTCAAGCCTCAAGTCTGCATGTGAAAGGCATTTTGGGGTACCAAACCAAGTCCCAAGAAATTTTATTGAATGGTTTCACAACTCTCAGGTTTGTAAGTTGTATTCCATATAATATCCATAAAGAGTTTGATAGCTGCTGGAATGTAGTTTGCCACATTGCCTATAAAATTTAGTTACTGCTGGTATGCAGTTTTGGGCCGTAGAAGTGGCATGATTTACCTGTGCTGTTAATTTCCTAGGGGCCTGAAATACTATGCCAAGTATTTAAAACATTTGATTTGCTCTAATTCATGGAAATCAATTGTCCACTTGTGCCTTTGCTTTTTGTTGGAAAAAAACCCTAAAACTCTATATTGATGACTAATTGTTCCTTGTTACAACAGCATGCCAAGGTTCTTAGTCCCCATTTCATGTCTATATAAGACAAGGGGAGAAAGACTGCATTGCTACAGCAGAGCAGATATCAAACATTAGAAGGGTTTTGATCAGAAAGTTGGTTTATATGTCAACAGTGCTAAAATACATCCTTGTTTTACCCCCTTGACAGTAAGAATAAGGTCAGAATTGTTCCCTCCTTGAACAACTTATTCTAAGGCCAGTTTTATTATGTAGTATATGAATTAGGAACAAGAGTCTTTTGTGTATAGAGGATCTGCTCAGAATATCCCACAGTCTAACCATTGAAATATTATCAAAATCTGCCTTGAAATCAGTGAAGGCTGCATATAAATTCAGGTCAGAATGGTTTGTATATTTGTCTGCTAGACACAGTATATTGAACCACTAGGCAGTGATCTATAGTGGTTGAAACACTGCTTGCTCAGGGTAGGTTATTCCCTCATCTCTTCATCAGGTTTGGAGTTTGGTGAATAGGCACCTGACATACAATTTGCCAATCTGGTGTAATAGTTAAAGTGTTGGCCTAGAAAACAGGAGACTGTGAGTTTTAGTCCTGCCTTAGGCATAAAAGCCAGCTGGGTAGTGTGGGGCCAGTCACTGTCTCTCAGTCCAATTCACCTCACAGGTTGTTTTGGGAAAAACAGCCACTGATGGGATTAAATTTTTTTTACAACCGATTCTGTGAACGTGGCTTGGTGGACATGGCGTGGTTTGGTGGGTGTGGCTTGGTGGGCATGGTAGGGGAAGGATACTGTCAAATCTCCTTTCCCACCCACTCCTGGGAGAGGGTTACTGCAAAATCCCATTCCCTCCCCACCCCACTAACCTGCTTTCCAGCTCCGTTCTCCTGTGCAGGGCAACAAAAGAAGAACCAACCAATCAGCTGGAACTCGGGAGGCAGAGAATAGATAGGGGCGGGGCCAGTTAGAGGTGGGATTTGCCGGTTCTCTGAACTACTCAACATTTCCATGACCAGTTCTCCAGAACTGGTCAGAACCTGCTGAATACCACCTCTGAAAGCAGCAGATAAAAGGAGTGTTATGTGTGCTTATTGCCTTGAGTTACTTATAAAATAATAAAGAAAGATCAAAATATTAATAAATAAAAATAAATAATAACTTTCACTGAAGTAATTGACTTATAATTAGCTGGATCATTCCTATCACCTTTTTTATATAAGGGGACAATTGTAGCTTCCCAACCCCTCCAGTCCTTTGAATAGGTTGTAGGTTAATGTATGAAAGGAAGGGGCTAAAACAGGGGTCCACCAATTTGGATTAGATTTAATTAGCTCAGGGGAGTTATGGTTACTCCCAGTGGTTTTACCATACTTAAGTTAGTTAGTGAGACTTTTCACTTCCTTGCATGTGACTGGAGTCACTACAGTAGTGAGGATAAAGGTACATCCAACACATAGGTGCTGGATACAGATCGCAATAAAGAACTTGGAAGAGATATATCCGTGTACTTGAGGGGATGTCCCAAAAGTGCTTTTTCAAAAGGCAACTGGTCTTTCTGGTTTTTCTTTGAAGATGTTTCACTTCTCATCAAAGAAGCTTCTTCAGCTTTTGAGGGGATGCTACAGTGCAATTGTGTAATGCTGTTTTGGGAACAATTTGTTACAGTGTGCCAGAATAGGGAAGGACTTAGTAGCTTCAATTAGATGTGCCCATTTTTTTCTTCAAATCTTGGTATTTTGTTTTTGTTTTCTTTCAGAGCACAGCCCGACATTGCCTTTATAGTGTCTTTAAAATTTGGGTAGAATTTGGTAAATTGGCCTTCCGAGAGGTAGCATAGGATTGCAATAATGCGGCTTTGGAAGTGAGGCAAGATTTTTCAAGCCAACTCTTAGAATAACATCCTCTACTGATCAGGCTGTCACACAAGGCTGTACCTTAACCATGAGATTGTGATATAGTGATAGCAATAGCCCTTAGACTTATATACCGTTTCACAGTAGTTTACAGCTCTAAGTGGTTTACAGAGCCAGCATATGGCCCCCAACAATCTGGGTCCCCATTCTACCCACATTGGAAGGATGGAAGGCTAAGTCAACCTTGAACCGAGTGGTATTTGAACTGCCAAACTGCAGAGAGCTGGCAGTCAGCAGAAGTAGCCTACAGTATTGCACTCTAACCACTGCACCACCAAGGCTCTTAATATACATTAAGTATGCTGTTATCTTGTGGGACAGTTGAATCTGAGTATGCTGCAAAATTACAAAGGGTTGAAATGTATACACTTCTTTCCTCTGGATTAAATCATTGGGCTATCTCTTCTTCAAAGGAGCCATTCTACTGATCTGGTAGGAACTACCTCCTATGAGGCACCCACCCCCCAATCAGGCATTGCCCCCAATAATTTGGGTCCTCATTTTACCCACCTTGGAAAGATGGAAGGCTGAGTCAACCTTGAGCCAGGTGAGATTTGAACTGCCAAATTGCAGGCAGCCAGCAGGCAGCAGAAGTAGCCTGCAGTATTTTAAATGGGTTTCACTAGATTTCTAATTATCTGAAATTTTGCAAGTGAACGTGGTTGTTTCAGAATAGGGATTATGCCAAAGTGCTTAAGGCAAGGGGCCAGGTCTCTAGAAATTCTTAAATAATCTATGGTGGATCATTTTTGAACTAACCAAAATGTATATTGCCCAAAGAAATAGTTTTGGACAGACATTTAATATTGTAAGTTAAGCCTATTTATTAGATGTGGCTAGCTACTTAAACTTCTTCAGGAGAGCAGGCATTGAAAGATCCATAGATAAATTCATCTTTATAACCAGCTCTTGCCTGAAATCCCCATCCATTGAGCTATATGCACTGGGGAACTTATTCAGGCAAAGCGTGAGTAAAGAGATCAGTCTGGTTCTAAGTTTGGGTGACTTGTGAATGGAGCTTCTTTAGGAGGAACATAAGAATTAATACAAAGTCAAGAAAATTGGTCAAAGGCTAACAAAATCAACAATATGCATTCTCACACTTAGGTAACTATTTTACAATTTGAATATATAAGTTGGAAGCTATAAATAGACCCACCCACTCCCATCCCACCCCACTCTATGATTGGGTCTATTAGCTCTTTGAAACTACATTGTACAGGTGCTGGCAGAAAAATAGCAACAACACTTAGACTTATATACTGCTTCATAGTGCTTTACAGCCCTCTCTAAGTGGTTTTATAGAGCCAGTATATTGCCCCCAACAATCCTCATTTTGCTGACCATGGAAGGATGGAAGGCTAACTCAACCTTGAGCTGGTCAGGATCAAAATCCTGGCAGTGAGCAGTGAGTTAGCAGTGAGTTAGCCTGCATTCTAACCATGGTGCCACCACATAAAAGTAGTTGAGGATTGAAAATTGCCCCAACATTCATGTCACCTCCAAAAATCACTTGCAACACCACCACCCCCCCAAAAAAATTGGCACAGAAATGTAAGGATATCAGGGTCTCCTTGCTTTGGAACCCATCCATCCGTGTACCAAGAGAGGATAGAGAAATAGTTAGCAGGATGAGTTGTCAATTTGCTGGTTCTTCTGGGATGCTGCCTCTATTAATTGTTTAGTAGGAGCAACAGTTGAGTTGAATAAATAGGTGATTAAGGGAGAAGAAGAGAGCAGGCCTTCTGTTGCTCATTAGGATGGATGGCATCCTGAATCTGGGGGAGTTCCATGGGTGGAACAAATAAGGCCAGACTGGAGGTCAGAGACAGAGGGTTGACCATGTTGGGGGCTACTGTGGAGAGAGTTCATTTGTAAGGAGGAACAGCAAGTTTTAGATGGAACAGCCATTCGATAAATATAGTCAGGATCCATACAGGAGGGAGCCAGTGGGAATGAGGCTATAATCTGACTAATCTGTTTTCTACAGTCCAGTTTTAAGAGATTGTTTTATTACCTGCGGGATGGTCATCTGGGTGTTTATAGAAGGATTGTGTTAGATTGACCAACTTGGTGTTCCCTTCATTTGAATGAGATGCAGTCATCCTTTTTTTTTGTTTTCTTGGGGTGTTAAACAAACAGAGAATGAATTTCTCAGCATTTCAACAGGAGGGCAGTTGGAGGGCAATAAAGTGTTGAGCAACTCATATGCAGCAGCCACTGACTGAAACATTGATTTCACTGCCTCAAGTTGGCTTATAATTGTTTGTTGTTCCTCTTCGGTAGAAAGAGTGCCAAGCAACTGAGCTAGTTCTTCCCCATCCTCCATAGGGACAACTGATGTCTGCACCTTCCCTTTAATTAAATCAAGGATGTTATGTCTCCTTGTTCTTATCCGGTCCTGACCTTGAAGTTGGTAGAATACTCTGTTGTGTAGGTAGTTGCTGGCTGAGATTATGAATGCTGGGGCTTGTGCCATCCTCCCTCGCAGGTTTGGCTTCCCTCCCAGAAGTTGCAGAGGCTGTACATTGCTATTGTGAAAGTATAGGCATGATTTGAAATCCCCTTACAAAACTTTTAAGTTTTAAATTTAAAAATCATGGAAAGGAGTGTGAAGTGCCTAAAAGTCAATATTATTCTTTCAAGTCCATACCATTTAAAAGTCTCAGTGGCATGATTAGAGTACAATACTGCAGGCTACTTCTGCTGCCTGCTGGCTGCCTGCAATTTGGCAGTTCAAATCTCACCGGGCTCAAGGTTGACTCAGCCTTCCATCTTTCCAAGGTGGGTAAAATGAGGACCCAGATTGTTGGGGGCAATATGCCAACATCGTAAAACATCCAGAGAGTACTGGAAAACATTGTAAAGTGATATATAAGTCGAAGTGCTATTGCTATTTAGAAAGCCAAGAAGTCTCTGTAAACTGTCTGGAATATGCTCTGTGGCAGCGCTTCTTAACTGGGCAACTTAAAGTTGTGTTGACTTCAACTCCCAGAATTCCCCAGCTGGCATGATGACTGGGGAATTCTGAGAGTTGGGAGTCCACACATTCTAAAGTTGCTGAGGCTGAAAATTACTGCTCTATGGAAAAGAAGTTATGAGAAGGAATATAGTACTGCTTGTCTACTGGACCACCTGCCCTCATTAAGAGGATTAATTGCAATCTGGAGCAAGTCCTGCATTGCTGCAAGATTAGTCCACCCCTGGTCATTTCCATACATGGAATCTTCTGCAGTGTATGGATTTTGAATACATTCTGGAGCAATTCAGTTCGGAAATGACCACCTTAAAAGTTCAAAATAAATTCTTAGAAACCAGACTGACATCTACATTTAAATGCCTTCTGGTTTTAAAACTGTCCTCCCCTCTATCTCTATCTATCTATCTCTCCTACCGAAATCCCATCATCAGAGGAAGAGAAATCACCTCCTTCCAACCAGGAGGTTGCTGTAGCTTTAAAGAGTTTGGAGTGCTTAGATTTTTCTCTTTGTGGCTTCTCAGCCAGATTCTTTGCTTTCATTTCCTCCTTTGGATTCTTTTTCATTCCTGTCTTGTGGCCATTTCTGCCCTGCATCATCTGCAGATAACAGAAGCTGTTGGGATTCTAGACTTTAAAACATGGACTGATCTTCATGCTAAAGTTTTAAAATTACTAATCCTAAAGCAGGGAACTAAAATTATTAATTGATATTAAATCAAATCACTAAATCAACTATTGCAAAACTAAGGAAGAGTTAAGAGTTCGTGAATAACACTGACAGAATGTGATCATGTTTCTTCTAAGGAGGCAAGGACAAACTACTTCTGAAGTCTTATCAAGAAAACTGCAGGGACTTGTCCAAGACTGAGGAGGGAGGGAGTCAAGACTGAGTGAAAGACACACACAAACACACACAACACACACATCAATGGGGGGGACTGAAGGGGAGCAAATGACAAAAGAAGTAACTCTACCTCTTTTGTATATGCATTGTGTTGTCATATTCATATGTGAAAGGGGCAAATTATGACAAAGAAACTTCAGATAGACCTAACTAGGTACATTCCCTGACAGAAATCCTTTTGCATAAAGTTTCTAATATAAATTATTCTTCCAAAGGGTAATTTCAGCTTTTGATGCAGTTCTTAGAAACATTCAGATTCAGTCTTGTTGCAAATCAACCCTCTAAGCCCATGCATTTTTGCTATGTGTTTTGATCAGAGACAGATGTTTCTGGACTCATTCATTCATATCATCCTGAACTTGGCAGGTCCTGGAAATTCAGTCTTGCAAAAATCTGTGGTGGACTTTCTATAACAGTTGCTGGAATGGATGAAAAGAAGGATTAAGGAGTGACATCACAGCAGTCTTCCAATATCTCAGGAGCTGCCACAAAGAAGAGGGATCAACCTATTACCCAAAGCACCTGAAGGCAGGGCAAGAAACAATGGGTGGAAACTAATCAAGGAGAGAAGCAACCTAGAACTAAAAAAAAAATTCCTGAAAGAACAATTAATAGATGGAACAACTTGCCTCCAGAAGTTGTGGATGCTGCAACACTGGAAGTTTTTAAGAAGAGACTGGATAACCATTTGTCTGAAGTGGTGTAGAGTTTCCTGCCTAAGCAGGGGGTTGGACTAGAAGACCTCCAAGGTCCCTTCCAACTCTGTTTATTCTATTCTATTCTATTCTATTCTATTCTGTTCTGTTCTGTTCTGTTCTATTCTGTTCTGTTCTGTTCTTCCCAGGGTGTGTACTTTTTGTACATACAGGTGATCAGATCCAGAGGCAGGTCCAGCAAATGGAGTGAAGTGGAGCAAAAGTGAAGTTTGCCAATCTAATTTCTCCCCTACAGCCCCCTCATTGTCTTTCATGGTGCTCTGAAGTACCAGAAAATCTGCAAGGAAGGGAGCAAGATGAAACCCAAGTTTACTTTCTCCACGAACTTTCATCTGGGATTCCTTGCATTTGGAACTCACCTAAATGCAGCTCCGATTCACTAGCACTTGCACAAACACAACATGTTCACTGGAGTAGATCAAAGTGAAACAGGAATGGTTGTGCTGAAGTTATTGCAGGTGCAGAATAAAAAAAAAATCAAATAATTGGGCTTGCAGCTGCAGAAAATTTCCATGGTAAAGGTAAGTATAAAGCTCCAAGGCACAGATTTCAGACTGATATTGGAAGAATGTTTGACACACTGCAGTGGTGGGAGATAAATTACTTTGTTCTTTCAGATCACAAAATAGGAGAATTGGGAAAGGTTTCTTTCACACTTGGGCAGTTTTGGAGCTCAAAGCTTCCCACATCTTTTGCTTTGAACCCATTATTTCCAATTTCAGATTATGGGATTTAGCTGTGATAACTCTGTGATAATTTTCAGTGATAACTCTGTTTATGGTCATGGTACTTTTTAAGAAAGCAGAAAGTATATTTCTCTGAAACTCTCATACCTATCAAACTCTCATACCTATCTTAACCTAAGCTTAGCGTAAATAGGGATGGACTGTTTTGGTCAGGTGTTGGCTTTTAACATTTCTGCCACTTTTTTTAAAAAAAATCAGTATGAACAGTTAGCAGGCCTTTGGCCTATCAAATGCCTGAATGCTTATATAATATTTTAAAAACATAAGAAATGCAGTGCTGGTCCCTGTTCATCTAATATAGCAGTCTAGTGGCCCACCAATTACACAACAAACCCACTAGTCTTCCACAGAAGCATCCAGCTAATAAACATCAATTTCATGACTTCCATGAATTGCTCCAACCATTTTTTTTAAAGCTGGTAGTTATACCACACCTTGGGATAGTGAATTCCAAAGTTGAATTTAGTTTTGCTTTTTTTTTTTTTTTCAAAAAAAAGTTTAAAAAAAGCATTCTGGAAAATGATTGCAATCTAGATGCATGCAATTATAAGTAACTGTGGCACAACTTGGAGAACTGTATTGATATAAAACAATAATAGAACTGAGGGTGTGTTAATGGATTCCCATTTTCTTTTCTAACTGGGTATCCTGCATTGGCTTGCACCACCAATTGTTCCTAGTTAGAGTGCCCAGTGTGATAGCTAATCTAATACTTTTTCTCTATCAGTTTAGATAAGGCTGATATAGAAAGAATTTTGGATTCAGTGTGAGCTAGCCATAACCTCAGAAAGGGGGTAATACAATTAGATGGGGAAGTGTTAAGGCCAGATATTGGGAGACAATTGCATGAGCCATCCATCTTGCCAATCAACCCATCCATTTTCTCCACTTTTGGAGTATGCTGAAAGGTGTTCCTTTGTTTTTGTTTTTAAAGATTAAGTTACTACTACCTTATGTTCAAATTGTGAACTTGGGCAGAGGGGATGAAGTATGCTAATTTTTTTCCTTTCTCCCAGGCAATACTGCATGTTAGGCTAATCCCGCACTGAAATGACAAGACTTGGTCCACCCTGCCTATAACATATCCTAGAATCAGAGGCTAATCTGAGTTCAATCTCCACCAATGTATGGGATGGACACATGGAGAGAATCTAACTCAATTCTTGATGACTTCGTGGACCCAGCCAGCCGGTGGTGTCTCTATGGGCAGATCATCGGTTCCCAATGGAAACCTTGCCACAAACTCAAAAGCTGTTCTTGAAACGATCGGGAGGACGTCCACCGCCGTTATTTGAAAGAGCATCCCTTCCGAAAATCTCGCCCAGGCTTGGGCAGCGAAGTCCCTTTTGGAGAAGCATTCCCATTCCCCGCTTCTCAAACAGACTGCGTTGCCCGGGCTTTAACCGAAAAAAAAAAAGTCGCTCTCTTCCCGCTTTCAGAACTCGCCTTTTTCTTTTTCTTTCTTTCTTTTTTTTGTTTTTTACACCAACGAACAAACCGATTTTTCTGGATTGAACATCGATTCCAAAGGCGCACGAGGAAACCCTTTTCACCAAGAGATAGCGGGGGAGGAAACAGAAGGCGAAGGAGGGGAGGGGGAAAGTGCGCCGGTCCTCGCCTGTCCTCCCCTCTTCTCCGCTTCTCTCCCTCCTCGCGACCCTCCCCTCCCCCTCCGCCCCCTCTCCTCTCTCTCTCCCCACCCCTCGGCGCCTCGTCCCTCCTCTCGTGGCCCCGGCACTCACCCGCCGCTCTCCGTGGGTGGCGAGCAGAGGGAGACCTCACGCCACTCGGTTCCCTCGCTCAGCAGCGCGCAGTCCGGCGCCGCAGTGGCGGCGACAGCACCAGGCTGCAGAAAGGCTCCTCTTGCCCGCCAGCTGCCGAGCAGCGCAGTCCGCTCCCTCGGGGTGACGATCAGTCCTCCGGAGCGCCCGCCGCTCCGCTAACCCCCGGGGAAGGGAGCGGGAGCCGAGCAGGTGGTGCCATGGGCGCCGATGCCGGACCCCAAAGTTTCCCGGTTCACAGGACAGAGCCCAGCTGAAGGAGCAAGCGCGCAGAAGTCCCCGGCCTCTCCGCTCGGAGAAGGTAAGGAGGAAGGAGAGGGTCCTTTGGTGGGGGGGAAAGACTAGAAGGAGCAAGAAGGCGCACTAACTCTCTTTCTGGAGGGGGGCGGCGACCACCAAACCTGTCGAAACGAGGGTCTTCCATGCGGGCACCTGAAGACTCCAAAAAGCTTACCTCGAGTTGCTCACCCACTTTATCTGTTCGTCTGCTGGCTGTACTCCACCGGAGGAGAGCAGGCAGTGGGAATGGATTTCTTACCTAGGTTGCAGTGCATATGAAGAGGAGGAGGAGGAGGAGGAGGAGGAGAAGGGGTGCGATCCTCATGCATGGCCAACCAGATGGAAGTAGCAATGAGGAACTAGTAATGCAGAGCAGCCTACCCCAATCTGCTGCCCTTCCAGATCACAGCTGGGATGATGTGAGTTGTGGTACATTAAGTTAAGAAAGGTGATAAAGCAAGGTAGGGAGCTATTGAGTAATATTCCAGCATTCCAATGCATGATAACTTTGGAGAGGGAACATTGCTAAACAAATGAGAAGGGGAGAGGATGGAAATAAAAGCGCCCTGTAGAGCAGAGGTTGGCTATAGTTCCTTCACCATCACAACCTCACTCACCAAAAACTCATGAGACACAATCATTTACTCTGACCAGAAGGTTAGCAGTCCACAAGAGAAAAATCTATTATTGCATGAGCTGAGAGTTTTATGTGTAGGTAACAATGAAAGGTATAAAATAAGTTGTATTTTGTGTATTTGTAGAAAGAGGATTGAATTCTGGAAAACAAATAGCCCTTTAATGCCAAATCAGTTTTTTCAGCTGGGACACTCTGCAGTTATATAACAGTGGAAGTGAATGAATCAGGTAGGACAATGCCTTTAAGCAATCTTGCCTAACTTCATGTTTTCTGAATTTGTAACGTGAGGTATAAATTATGAGAATGACAGCCCAAGGGGTCTTGAACACATCTAGTTGGATTTGCTCGACTGTTAAACATTCTTAGGCAGCCTAATGAAATTCAGGGTGGCATAATGGTTAAATCATTGATGGAAGGTGCAGAAGGCCCTGTTCAAATATCTGCACAGCCATGGAGATGACTGGGTGACCTTGAGCTCGTTACTATCTCTCTACCTCTCCTACCTCACAGGGATGCTGTATGCATGGATAGTAAAGTAAGCCAACAGGACTATGCCAGCTGCTTTTAATCCCCATCTCAGCATCTTTGAAGCAGAAGCTAAATGCTGAAATGATTTTTTTAATAGTTAATGGAGGCATACAAACTGTATATTAAAATTGTCTGGATTATTTGTTNCCCATCTCAGCATCTTTGAAGCAGAAGCTAAATGCTGAAATGATTTTTTTAATAGTTAATGGAGGCATACAAACTGTATATTAAAATTGTCTGGATTATTTGTTTTGATTTGTAGCTATTTTTGGTCTTGAAAGAACTGTATAAAATTCCTGGGGGGGGGAGAGGCTTCAAATATCTTCATTAGGCTGGAAGCTGGAGAATTGAGGAGACCACACAGAACAAGTGATATTTTATTTTATTTGGTTTGTCAGTTGCTTACAAGATAATAGGTATAAGTAAAAACATAGTTATGAATACATGGATACATATAAGAAAAATAAAAGAAACAATAGGACAGGGATGGTAGGCACGTTGGTGCACTTATGCACGCCCCCTACAGACCTCTTAAAAAAGAGGGGAGGTCAATAGTAGAAAGTCTAAAGTTAAAGCTTTTGGGGTTTGGGGAAGAACCACAGGTATGTACTTTCTACTCCTCAGAAACCGAAACATAACAAGAACCACTGACAGACTTTCTCCCATTCTGAAGTCTCTGGGAAATCCCTTCAGACTAATTCTTGTTTTCCCAAAACGTTTTCAAAAAATAGCTAGGGAAGATGAATGTATATGTCTGTATTAATTTAGCATCCTTTCCTTTGCATTAACAGACCAACTCAGGCCAGGAAATGGTAAACTTAGTTTCTTATTATAAAGCTCTAGTCTAGTCTCCTAAAAAGGAGTTATGGGGTGATTTGGAGGCACCCATAATCTTCCACAAAAGGCAGATGAATCTACAATTGCTGAAAAGTCCACACTTAACAGTTGCATATTTTATGCAGCATGAGGTGAACCTATGTGGACCCCAGTCAGAAATGGGTTTATGGGGAACAGTATCATGTCTCCTAGTCCTGGACTGGAATGTGAGCATTATAGGCTATCTAGTCTGCAAAGCCCTAAACTAATCAATAGGGGGGCAGAACTGAGATGCAGATAGCACCAACACTTTGCTACCATCTAATGGCCATCTGGATCTCTGTAGGTAAGAAACAGCAGGCCTGTGCATGGATTAAAAAAAGAACTCTTGGAATAATTGTGTTACCCTTCCCATTTACCCTCTCTACATTTGCTCTTGTGTTGAACATTAGGCTGCCCACCACTGTCAAGTTACCTTGGGAATTTAGAAATGTAGAAACTGTAGAGGGAGCGTGATTTATTGCATTTGTACTCTACTTTTTCTCCAGAAGATCAAAGAATGTGCATGTTGCCTCATATCTCCCAATAACAACCCCCACCCCAAAGCAGGTCAGACAGAGAGACAGGGATTGAACAGAGGCCACCCAGTGGATGAATGTTTCAGCTTGACTCTTCTTGACCTTAGCTCAAAACTTTTCACTGCCCCATCATGACTCTTGGGAATTTATTTTATGTTACATTTATTATTTTTCCAAGAGGTACTTGTGGGGGGGGGGGGGGGGGNGGGGGGGGGGGGGGGGAGGGAGGGAAGAGAGATATGGAGGGAGAGAGAAAGAGAGAGAGGGAAAATGCCATTGGATCTGAACTTCACTTCCAAAATGCGCACCAGAGTCGATGGACAGGTTTTTGTACATCTGTTTTCAAGTCCTCAGCTCACAAGGACAGTCTTCACACGACACACTTCCGTTGGTCCGTTTTCTGAGTTTCCGTTGTCAAACCGAACCCCAGATGGACTCCTCCAACAGGCTTGAGTTCGCACAGGGCAGCCAACCGCCCAAAATCCTATCCAAGAGCAACGCTTATCCAACCGACCTTGCGCTCATGTGGGCAAGTGACCGCGTCGTGTGAACGCAATTCTTGAGGAAAGTTAGTCCAAGAAGCGAGTGGCTTGCGAGAGTAGCCACACAGGAATTCAAACAGGAGGAGGAGGAGGAGAAAGGACGCTTCCCCAGGGCTAAGAGCGCAGGGTCTGAAAGTCGGGAGACCAGGATGACAGGAGATTCCGAGGCGCCGAGGGCGGAACGGGCCACGTCCCTCTTCGGAAGGAGCGGCGCCTGGCGGAGTTCTCCGCGCCGAAGCAGAGCCGGTGGCAAAAGCGGGAAGCGTGTAAGCCAGTGTGCCCGGACGATTCCCCCGGACGGAGGTGGATTTGGGGGGGAGCCCGGAGCCGAGTTCGTGTTTGTTTGTCTGTCACCGCGAGTGCCTGTGTGGGTGTTTTGCGCACTCGCGGGTTGTTTTCTGCTTCCTTCCCCAAGCGACGCAAACGCGGCCGCTCACTCAGCTCGGTTCTGACGCAGTGATTTCGGAGCGACCGTATCTTTGGGAAAGACGCGGCAGAAGAAGCAAAAAGCCGTGCCGGAGCTGCTTGCTTTCTTCTCTTCCCTGGAAGAATCTAGCGTGGGGGCAAGGGGTTGTTTTGTTTTTTCTTTTTTTTTCTCGGGATCCTTTGGCTTTTCTCTCAGGCTTCATAGGGGGAACATGTGAGGCTGTGTGGGGAATCGTTGCCTGGATAATGAAACCGGGCTTTGGGAAGCTTGTGCTCACCTGGGGGTTCCCGCGTGCATCTTACATCCAGCTCCCTCGGGGACCTCCAGACAGGCTGGTCAATGGGTACCTTGGGCTGAGGAAGATGGGTTGGGTAATCCAAGACAGAGCGTAAGCCACACTGGGGGAGCTGCAGGTCGGGGAGTGCTGTTAAAGACAAGCGTGGCTC
>BHFT01061047.1:0-30277 GCA_004320025.1 Laticauda laticaudata
TGAAGCCAAAAGTCTCTCTCTCTCTCTCTCTCTCTCTCTCACCCACCCACACACACACACACACCTGAAAACGGAGCTAGAAACGGAATCCTGCGATCCCAAATAAAGAATTATCAATCAGTAGGAAAACAGGATGGGGAATTTTTCTGCAAACTTTTTGGGGGATTTTCCCAGGGTCTTTGGTCCACAGGATTTAAAATTATAAATTTGGTGGTCCCTGAGGTCCAAAAGGTTGACCCCTGCTATAGAGACAATACACATTGCATACATACATAGGGAAGGAGGGAGGGAGGGAGGGAGAGAAGAGTTGGAATTACAAATTAAGGGTAGCATCCACGTAATAGCTGATGGGGAATTCTCCTGATGCTGTAAGTTGATAATGTGAACTCTGCTCTAGGACAGCCAGAGTAATATGAATTGGATCATGTCTTCATTCATCAACTGTGGACTTCATTGGGAGCTTTTAAGCCAATCATGTTGTCTCACTCAGAACTTACAATACTGTTGTTCGGAGGTTAAAATATTCATATATCATATGCTCCCACAGAAGAAGAGATTGGACTGCCATTTGTTAGAAATGGTGTAGGGTCTCCTGCTTGGGTGAAGAGTTGGACTAGTTGACCGACAAATCCCTTCCAACTCTGTTAATCTAATCTAAAGAAACCCCATGAGATATATGCCAAATATTTATTGAATCTACTATATATGTTACAGGATCTGAGGGGTCCGTGATGCTCTTTGAGCTTGGCTGTTTTCTGGCAAATGTTCTATTACTCAAACTATGTACTATCAGTGCTAGTAGAGAGTGGGGTTTGCTCTCAATTTATATTTTAGTAGCTTGCCTTGTCAGGGGATCCGTATGGGTTCTTATAGCATGAAGAAACTCATAATAGATAAACTCTTTTGTTAAGATCATAGAATTATAAGCTTTTATATGAATAATAATGTTATCTATATACAGTTAGGTTACCTATACATAAAAAGAGTGGTAAATTAAGAGTGTATCAAATTAAAATAGATTGTAAAGAAGACAAAACCAGTTCTTAAAGTATAATTTAAATGAAATACTTGGTAAAATAACTGCCTGTTAATCACTCCAAAATAATATAATTACAGGCTTTGTATTTGGTTTTTTTAATCAATTAAACAAAATTTCCCACTAATTTTTGAATCTTCAGAACTGCTTTTGGATTTTGTGTCTGTATATAAATGTGTATATTATATATAATACACATACATCCAAAGTTACATCTATAATTGATTCTGACATTCTAGCTGTACTAGTCTTTACCATTATTATAATTTTCAGCTAGCATAGCAAACTAATTTGTGGAGTTAAAAATCCAACATAATCTGGACAGCATCCCATAAGGAAAGATTGGATTAGGATCATTTGTAATAGTTTTATTGTTAACGATATGAGCAACAGATGAACATAATCATGCATGTAATTTCAATTATATGTTTAGTAGTTCTAAGCTAAATTTCCATATTTTCTAAATGCAAAGCTCTTTAACGATGAGGCAGCCTTTCATGTTTATACCCATTTCTAGCATGTTACTAATTTATGAGGTGCTTTATCAGCAAAAATATGTTTCACATTTGTACAAAACTTCTGATACATAAATGGATTTCCATGGGGTCAAGTGATTCCCATTTTCTTCTGTATCAAGGATGGCTGGCTGGAGCTGTCCCCCATACTGAAGTGAACTTTTAAAAGAAGCTCCAAATAAATTGATGGAAAGAGAGATGTGTTAACTAGAGTTCCAGAATCAATGCATTTGAAAAACCCAGCTGAGCTTTTATTCTAGGCCATAGTAGAATATTCTCATTTTTTTCTAGAACATTAAGCACATCCAGGGGTGGGATTCAAATTTTTTAACAACCAGTTCTGTGGGCGTGGCTAATTTGGTGGACATGGCTTGGTGGTCATGTTATTGGCTGGGCGTGGCCAACTCAATATCACTCACATCGAGACACGCATCTCCTCTCCTGGCCTCTCATGACTGTGGGGATGCTGCAACAGTTGTAAGTGTGAAAAATGGTCATAAGTCACTTTTTTCAGTGCTATTGTAACTCTGAATGGTCACTCCACACAAGCAAAGTACCAGCAAAGGAGGGGAAAAAAACTCCAGAGATGTTCCTGAGACAAGAAGTCTAGTCCTGCCAAAAATGTAGTAAGGGTTAACAGAGAGGCAGTTTCTTTAAGCAACACCAGAATGGTTCCTTCCTGCCTTTCTTACAGGATTAGGCCAGTAATTTCTTCTAACAACCAGTTCTCCTGACTGCTTAGAATGTTAACAACTGGTTCCAGCAAATAGGTGTGAACTGGTAGAATCCCATCCCTGAGCACATCCCTGTTCCAAAGGTCTACCAATATCTCAAAAGGTATCTAAAAAAAACCAATCCAAACAAAATAAGGATTACTTTTACTCACAGCTACCACTAGAGGTCAGACATGCTATAAACATCCTCAGACAAAAATTTAAAAATGTAAATTGAATGTTAAGGTTTGTATTCATTTCAATTCAATAAATACCTTTCAAGAAATGTGTTTAATATAGCACAAAGAAGCTTCAAGAAAATGCAAACAGGTCCAATTTACCTCGCAACCACAAAAATCCTGAAGGAAGAAGGCAAAACACTGGATGACATTAATGTGCTTCTGGCAATCTTTATTGGAATAGCACAGGAAGACTTTAGGCCGAGGCTGCTGCCTTTCCACATGGAGAGATGCAGAGTAGGTAGAAGATTCAGAACTCTCCTCATCTAAATGGGAATAGATATTTTCTAAATTGAAACAAAAAAGTTAACAGTGAAGCATTTTGCTATCTACATATGGAGAAAAACTGCATTATTTTCCCCTTTCAGCTTGGAAGATTCAAATTCTTGGTTTTTTTCTCTCCTAATTCCAAAAACAGTCTGGTTTCCTCATTCTTAAGGCGACCAACTTTTTGACAATGAAAAGGAGGACACAAATAAATTAAAGAATTAAAACAAAACCACTTGCGCGTGGCACACTCTCTCAAAACAATTCTCCTGTGTGAAGCGCATGCATCTCATAATCGCATCTCACCACATTGTACCGAGCCTTGATGAATCGTCATGTCAAATACAAATATGTCACATCACACACAACAGATCGGATCGGCATCGATCAAATCGGAGATTTATAGATTAGTCTTAAATATCAAAAAGGAGGACATGTAGGAGGACATTTTTCGAGAGAGGACAGAACTTACAAAAGGAGGGCTGTCCTCCCTAAAGAAGGACAGCTGGTCACCTTATCATTCTACATACATTGACCTGAGGTTTGTTTTTCCATTTAGGCTGCAGGATATCAAGCTGGTGACATGCACCCTGGCCATGCCCACTCGGCCCACCGAGGTTAAACACAATCCTGATGCACCCTCAATGAAATCAGTTTGACACCCCTGCACTAGATCCTGTAGATATGTACTGTGAAGTTCTCTACAGCTGCATCAATTCAGAAATACAAGCCCTACTCAGTGCAAGCACAAGGGCTCCTTCAAAACATTAAAATAAATGATTAGGTGTAAGGCTCTAGAATTCATTTATCTGTAAGCACAAATCTGTAATGCCAAAGGAATTCCAGCTTCTTTCGGGACTCAATTGAATGTGAGCCTGCAAACAAATCTCCAAAAAGCAGATCACCCAGATGCTGCACTGCAAACACCTGATTCTCTAGGATATATTAGATAAATTCTATCAGTCAAAAGACAAGGTAAACTGCAGGCCCCTAGCTGATCACAGCTTGCACAGCTTGCCACTGCTTGCTTGCTGTATAACAGTATTCCAATGTCGTGCTAAATAGTTTTGCTAAACAGAAACATGTTAATTCCAGTACCGACATGGACATTTCAGAACAAACACATTTAGAGGAGGTGATTTCTGGCAAAGACGTCCAACTTTTTAATGAATTAATTTTCCCATGACTAATTTTGTAAGGGACTTCCACCCTTCAGGTCATTTTGAAGCAAAATGCCTACCTTGTTGCTTTTTGCGACACATCACTGTAAAAAGTGTTGCAAATGCAGAGATGACAACCAAGGGTACTGTAATGGCTACTGCTCTTATTGGACCTGCCCATGGAGAGTGCACTTGAAGAAAGGTGGAAGAAAAATATCTAAATTAGTTTTTCTTAAACTGAGGTACTAGAACCATTGCATCTTCCCACGGTTGAAACATGCAAGGCAAACTAATTTTAATTAAATTACATTTTGTGATCTTACTCCACTAAATAGTCACTAAATAGAACTAAGGCTTTCTGAGATGAATTTCCAATAGCCACAGGCTTTGGCTGAAGCCTTAACTATAGTTCAGCACAGATCTGTTGAAGTTGTTCCCTCTTGAGGGGACAAACAACTCTGTTGGCTATAAAAAGGCCACTAACCATTGCTTTGGGAAAAGCTTCTTCATTTATTATTATCTTAATTTTCTGGTGTTTTACTTAAATTTAAAAATGAAACACTGAGAGCCTGTGATGCATGGTAGTACAAGAAAATCAAGTAAGTACACAAGTACACTAAACAGCAGATTCTCCCAGTTCTGTATAATTTGAATGTCAGAGAGGCTATGGCAAAGGCTCTCCATCCCGGAGTGCTAACTGTATCCAATTTTCCTTCATATATTTTAAATGAAATAAAATAAAATGATCAAATTCAATCTGAGAAAATTCACATGCATCACTCATCCACTTTCAGAATTGATTAGCACTGTTTTGCCAATGCAGAACATTAATTATATAGGAAAGAATCAGTAAGAAGAGCTGAAAGAATGACCAGATGAATCTGAACAAGCTCTCATCTCTACTGCTATGAAATCAGTCAATTTCAAAGTATAGGCTTAAGGTAATGGTACCCTCTAAAGCTCTTTTTACATGCATGTATTCTACTTACAGCTGCCTTATGAAATATTAAGAATTTTTTCATTTAAAAACATTATTAAAGATTTTTATACCTGGCTTTAACACATAGTGCACTGATTTTCTTGTTGTGTTGGTATCATCAACAAGCTTAAGGACAAAGCAAAACAAAAGTAAATCATACGGCAATATTTATTTTAGAAACATGACAAATCACTGTTTAATACTTAAATTTCAAGAAAAAAAGTAAAATTATCACTAAGAGATAGGCTAATTTACAAATGAATTGTCCTATAACTAGTCTCTGATTTTTTATTAAACTGATTTAACACCATAGTATTGATTACATAGAAAAGAATCTAAACTATGTGTGTGGGAACTTGTCCAAATTTGATTCAGAAAGAATAGTTTCAAAATATCCATGTGTTCTACTTGGTATTCTCAATAAAGTAAGAAGAAAAATAGTTTGGAGACAAGACAATTATTGTCCAAAATTATTAGATTAACCCTCTTAAGAAAGGGACATGCCATTACACCGTTCAAGGCTAATGGTATTCACCCTCTCTCTTCAAGAAGCCATATCATTGCATGAATCTAATTGCAAGTCATCTTCTGAGCAGCCTTGACAGCCCTAAATTTAATAAATAGGCAGCCTAATACAGTTTAGAAAAAGCTGTCCACTTCATGGGAAGTTATAGAAATCACTCAGCCCAATAACCCACAAGGCACAAGGCAGCCAGACTAGCTCCTTCATGGATCTGAATTTTATACAACTGTTTATCCATCTGAACAACCAATCCAGTTTCTAATTTTCCAGCAATGTCATGTATGTACAAAACTGCCATACAAACAAAAAATCAATTAAAAATTTACTTCAGTTCTGAAGGAGGATCAAGAATAGCTGATTTTGCCATTTCATTTTTATGATATTGATGTTTTTTTTTATTAACAAGTTATTCTATATTCCAAGAATTTGGCAAGAGTGCCTCTTGCCTCCAGAAAGAAGTGTCTAAAATTTACCAGAGATGAATTAAAATAAAACTATAAATCCTAAAATGCATATAAATGGCAATGATTTGATGAGATTGTCAGTCTTGAAAAATTATGCTGACATCTACAACATCCCCTGATAGAGTAGGAGCATTATAAGATCAATTTAGCATTCATGTGAAATTTCAGGTGATTTTTTTTATGATGCTTGGGTGAACATATGAGATCAGACTGTTAGTGCCAGTCTTGAAAAAATGTACAGATAACATTATTCTATATTGTAATGCAAAACAAAGATAAAATACTAATTACGCTCCTTGTTTCAAAGGAAATAACTGAATGTTGGCTACAATATCTTCTACTCCTATCTTCTTCTACTACAAATAATTCATTACCTCAATG
This sequence comes from Laticauda laticaudata, assembly GCA_004320025.1. Classification (NCBI taxonomy): domain Eukaryota; kingdom Metazoa; phylum Chordata; class Lepidosauria; order Squamata; family Elapidae; genus Laticauda; species Laticauda laticaudata. The sequence goes on from BHFT01061047.1 coordinate 6,278, forward strand.
ATATAGTCTCCAGGTGAGGCATTCTGAAGAATACAAGTTATTACATCTGTATTCTTTTCCTATGAGAAAACCAGAACAATTATTCCTGCATTCATAAAATATTTTCAATATTAGAAAAAACTATATTTTCATTACAAGATTATCACTTCTGAAAGTTATACCAATTCCCAAGCAATTAAAGATACAGATTTATAAATGAAGTACATAAATCATTAATCCAAAAACCTTTGGAGTTCTCATTTTATTAAAAATCTCTCCCTAGTCCAGGAAAAATCTTTCCTTAGTTATAAAGAATTCAGAAAGAATATTCAAAACAGAGGACAAGGTTTTTCTTTCTCATAGCCTTTTCTGGATTACAGCCAAATATATCAAATAGCAAAAGGAGGAGTTTCCCCAAATGAATGCATATCACTGAATGCAATCAGCATTTAAGCAAAGAAGACAAAGAAAACAGCAGTACCCCTTGAATTATATTTCACTGAAAATCACATTAACTCACAACTACCCTAACTCAAAGTAATTGTTTTTTATTCTCAGCTGAAATAAATAAAAATGTAATAAAATAATAGCATTTACAAAAACTTAATTACAACTTTTATCTACATGTCATAAATATTGATTTAAAAAGTACTGTATGTGCTTTCAAGTGCTCTCATCTAATGCTTAAATATTGCATTGTTTCACCCTGCAATCAGCCAATGTAGAATTATTATCTCTAAAGCATTACTTCATATGTTCATCATTTCAAATAAAAATGCAATTCAAAAATGCAAAGAACAGAAAAGAGTGGAGAGAAAAAAAGATAGATCATAAGAGTCTCAGGAACATAAACAGCACCACTAAATACAATATAACAGGACTAGATTTTTTTTTCATGCTAAATCTGGAGCTAAATGTAAGGTTCTGCAAAACTGAAGAAGCATTTGAAGTATGGTGGCGATCAACATTCAGGAGGTTACATCTCCTCAATGCCATCCTGAACTTGCCCATATGGTTATTCCATTTCAACTGCTCCATCACAGTGTTTCTCAACTTTGGAAACTTGAAGACATATGGACTTCCATCTCCCAGAATTCCTCAGCCAGCATGGTTGGCTGGGAAATATTAAGAGTTTTAGTCCACCTGTCAAAATCGGAGAAACACAGCTGTGTCAGAACTCTTCCCAAATTCTTTATGATGTTAATGTATCTGCAAACCCAGTACCATAGCTGAATCTTTCACCAAACCCTGTTAGTGTCAGCTGAACTAACCTGATATAAGAGTGGTTTCTAAATGTCTTAGAAATTAGGTTAGATCCAACATTGTAAAAGATGAGCAAACCTGTTTACAAATCTTCTGTTTGAACTGTCCATCAGTTTTGAGCTTGTAGTGCAGGTAATAATATCTGAATCCAAAGTTATGTGGTGCATGATCAAAAGATACATACATATTAAAACCTTGCTGCGTAATATTCAAGCTTCTTGGCTTCCAAACTATCAAGGAAGAAAGATTTAAACAACGATTGGAACAAAGTTTTTTTAACTTGATATAATCTTAGTAGAGACAATGTTAAAATTGCAGTTCCACTTACAAGGTTTGCAGACTAGGTTGTCTGGTTGCAGCAGCAATTCACAAGCTATTTAAAGAAAAGAAATAGACAAAAGCAAAATTGTTTTAAATTTCAGGTCTTCTGAAAAGCTAACTTTACAAAGTAAGGTTTTCATTTAGACGGGAATATTTTTTTGCCTTCCTTTGTATAAAAACTTTTAAGAGTCTGTGTATCAGACAGAAAAGGTGGGGCTCCTGTTACAGTTTGGAATTTAGCCATAGTTTGAAAAACTCTACCTTGCCAGAAACCTGGTGCTTATTTTATGTGAACAACTTGTTTAGGCTAATTGGTACCTGCCCATATTTGCGAGTAAAAGAGAGTTTAAATCCTCTAGCAGATATATAGAATAATCCTTTGATTTTATTTTTTAATAAAATCAAATTTTATTATTTGATTTTAATAATCCTTTGATTTTATACAATCAATCCTTTGATTGTACAATCAGGTACATCATTTACATGATTGTATTAATGTAAGAATGCATAAAGCATATGCATTCTTACATTAATACAAACTAAAGATGAAGGGTTCATCTGTTTCCTTCTGCTCAAATGTAAAAAGTACCTAATGATCACTTTGGATTAGGACTATGCAAATATTTCAAAATCTATACTTTAAAATTCATGAGATTGTGTACAAAGCATCTCTTTTCAAACTGTTAGAGCAGCAGCAGCACTTTTTAATCTGTTTGCACAAAGTCCTGCTTGAAAAGATATGTATACATAGGTCTCCAAATGACATGAAAGACAATAGAAGATCCCAAGTCTGAATATCATATGCCTCATATATGTATAGGCTGATGGATTTTTAGACCAGTCATTTAATTTCCCGCCAAAAAATAATAGTTGCTGAGAGAAAGGCATGCACCCAGGTTTTTTACAGGAACGTCATAGTAAAATCAACTCAGTGTGTCAAAATCTTTGTAAATATGTTCCCATAATTCATCCATATTTTCTCTCCAAGGCCTCCAAAGCCATTTCACTTAAAGTAGGCTTTGATGTGAATTTTAACTAGAAAGCATGCAATTTCAGCTGCTATCAGCTTTCATTAAGATTCAGGATACAAAGATCTGTAAGACAGAAAGAATAATTGCTGTTGTACTTACGCCGAGTTCTGAAGAAAAAAGGATGGTAGTTACTTTCATTCTTAAAGGATGGAAAAGGAATAATCTTTACAAAGTAATCAGTTTCAAATTTCAGATTTAGGAAGGGCTGAGATTCCACTCTCTGAAAGGGAAGAAATGTAAACCAATTAGTAGCATATTTTAACATGTCCTGGATAATCATACAATTGTGTCATTTTCCTAACATAATTCCAGATTTCCCATTTACAGGAATCAACGTTAGCACCAGAAAAAGACCAACTTCCTTAACTTTTATGACAATCCAATTACTTTAGAGTTTAAGAAGAATTAAGATAGTCTAGTGGATGTGTTAGTTTTTGATTAATTATTCCTACTGGACTCTCAAAATTCTTCTTTAAATCTTAACCAATTGGATTGTCACAAAAAATAAGGAAGTTGGTAGAAAGTGTAGTCCACAATCTGTTTCCTCATAATTCCATATTTATTTTTCATACAAATGTAAAATGTGAAATTAAATATATTCGGATGCTGCTAAATTGCAACTTCCTCTTGCCTTCTTAAGCATGAACCTGAAAAAAAATGCCACACATTTAAGGAATCTACAGATTAAAATTATGGCAATACTTAGAGCACCAGAATCCTTTTCGGGGTGAAATGTGCACAACCCTAGTGAGGGGTCCCCAGACTCTGATATTCCTGGTAAATATTGGAGATAAAAATATCCTTTGGTAAAGTGTCCCATCGATTTCAATAAGGTTTCTGCTCTGAGATTTTTATGATTTTCAACGCTAAGACTTACAGTCCACTTATAACTTGAGTTGAGCTGCTTTGGATCTTTTAAAAGCAATTGCTGACATTGTCTTCTTTCCGATTTTAATTCTTCAAGTATAACTCGAAATCCTTTCAGAAATTCAATACCTGCATATATTTAAACAGATACATACTTTTACTGATGTATATGTTTTCCTAAGATTTATACAGCTATTTCAATTTGCAAAAAGTGACTCTGACACACTTATAATGTGTAATATCAAATATGGAACTAGAAAATAAAATACATCCCAGACAGAAAAGAAAACAGAGAATGAAACAAAAACAACAGGAGGTGTATCAGGAAAGTTTCACCCTTTGTTCAAACTCTAGACTCCTATCATTTATGGAGCAGGAAGTATATACATCAAGTCTCTATATGACTATCGTTGAGAATTCAGGGAATTGAATTGTGTGGCACTATACCAGTGGTGGCTAACCTTTTTGGGTTCCTGTGCCAAAAATTGTGCACGCGCTTACAGGCTTGCACTCGCATGCCAGCACCCAGAAGACAATGTACGTGCCTCCTCACGCCCCCTACGTATGCACGCGCAATCCCTGGTATTTTTGGAAAAACAGGAAGTGACGAAACAGGGCTACTTTTCAGCCTGCAGAGGGCCTTCCTCAAGCCTTTGGGAGGCCGAAAAAGGCCTCAAACCGGCCAAAAATCAGCTGTGAGGCACGCGCATACCCAGTGAGGTAAGTTTGCCTTCCGCTTGCATGCCGGCACAAATGGCTCTGCATGCCACCTGTGGCATGCATGCCATAGGTTCGCCATCATGGCATTATATACATCAGGTAAGCACATAATTTTGAAAAACTTGGCAATTACATTTGCACTGTATGGCATTCTTAAACAAGCAGATCCTAAGAAAATATTCTAAGAAGACCAGTTTAGCTGCAATTGTATCTTCCCATGCTCCTACGATACTTAGGACTATTTTTTAAAATTTATTTTCCTGGTGGTTGAATGTGGTATTTAATTCATGCATGTTAATACACATATTTTCAAGATCTAAGTGATCTTGCAACAGGGAGGCAAATCAACTACAATCCTTGTCCTTAATATTTAAAGGAAGAACAGTACCATTTATGCTGATACACAAACAATGAATAAGAAAAATTAACCACAGCCCTGTTACTTGAGATCCTTCAACTTCACTTCCTCTTTGATATTTTGAGAGGGATTAAGTTCTGTTCATTACAAGAGAAAATGCCAAGCTTTGTAGGCGTTGGAGATTTAATGCAACCAAATCTGCAGCTGCAAATTAGCAATTCGGTAACACTGTGCTCTTAGAAGCACTGGATATCACTTCCACATTCTTTTTAATAGCTACCCATTGTTTTCTACTCAGATTAGCAGTACACTCAATATAATGAAATACATTGTGATTTACCAACATTTAACCATCCCTTTTACCGTTTCCCCAAAATATATGTAAAATGCTTTTGCGAATGTGTTTCTATCATCAGTTCACTATTATGGCCCCTTTCAAAAAGCTGATGAGGTTTCAATGCAGCCTGTACAAATTTGAACACAATTAAAAATGTATGTGGGAACACATTATCTCAGAATTCAGTACATCTTTACATTACTTTATGTTTAAATTTCTCTAATATTTATATCTAAGCAAGTCTGGGAGGAACTTGCAGGAAAAAGTTAAATAACATGGAGGGAATAAAATTAAGTTAAACTAAGTTGCATCAGAATGAATGGGAAGCATTAAGGGCACTCCTATCTTTTCATAGATAAAGATGATTTCAGAATGACAGAGAAATGCAATTTGGAAGTAGAAGTGCCTTTAAACAGAAGGGAGAAATTCTTCTTTATATTTGACAACTTAGCCTGGCTTAAATGGACTGTCTTGAATTCTTTCAGAACTTTAATGTTAATAATGTTGGGCAAAGCTTAATTTCAGGAGATCTGAAATATAGATTCAATGAAGGTGACAGAGTTTAGCTGGAACAGGGAAAAAGTAGAACTTTCCAATGGTTTGCATCTGTTTGAAATTCAAGTTTTTCTCTACTTACCAATGGGGTTGGCTGTCCACAATACAGTCACTGCAACCTGATCAGAGCATGCATATTGACTAATAGTGATGTTCTGTACATCTCCAATGACATGTTTTCCTATTGAATTTAAATAAGGAGTACAATCTGGGGGAGAAACAATTAAATACATTTAAAACAGAAAATGTCTTCCGTATTATTAGAGAACATTCAGAGAGAATGTTCTTAACATCAGTCTAATAAAATGTCTATGGAGAGTCTCAATTAACCACCCAAAGTTGCTTTTCAATAGACAACTGGACTTTCTTGGGTTTTTGTTCTTCGAACTGAAGAAGCTTCTTGGATAACAAAAGGAACATGTTTCAAAGAAAAATCCAAGTCCAGTTGCCTTCTGAAAAGCATCTTTAGGAGTCCAATGATATCATTCTATTTTTAATCAGTTACTAGACAACCTGTGAGCTGTTGGATCACCATTTTATGGTTTTAATTGTCATTCTGGAGACCTCAAATCTTCCAACTCTTTCCTTATTTCTTTGTCTCTGATCCTGGAGACATACATTACTCTCCTCCTTTGTCTTCTCTTCTCTGTTCTCTTTCTATGCCTCTTGTTGTTATTCTGAAGACATGCATGCTTTTCCTTATCTCTCTCTCCTTGTCTCATGTTATTTGTCCTGACTGCTTGATCCTGTAATTGTGTGGCCCTGGTCTCATTCGATTCTTGTTCTCTGCTCTTCTTTGCTGCTTTCTGAAGACATATGGTATCATCTGATGACCAGGACAGCTTCCTCTCTTTCCACACGGCATAATTATATTGACAATATTTTTTATTATGGTTGGTCAGACAATCAGCCAGATGTTTAGATTGGATTTTGCATTTTTATCCACCTATTGAGTCCTTCCCAAGGATCTGGGATAGGTAGATGTTTATTTGATGGTGTAAAGTTGTTGTCACAGGATGAACACTGTTCCAGATAAAGCTGCCTTTTGCAACAATTATTATTTTTGAACTTAATCTTTCCTGCAATGCTGTATGGTGCTTTCATCGACTCAGAAGAATTCAGACTTCCTGCCAGTTCCCCCATTGTTTTATGGGAAGTTGGCAGAGAGTGCAGCATATGATCATCATGTGACCGTGACCAACTATGGCAAGGCAGTGGTGTAGCTGATTGTGGCAGTTTGGTGCTGCTGAAGTGGCCACATCTTGTCAAATTTCAATCCCACATGACTAATGGGCCCTGATTTTGGGCACATTCTTGAAGTTAGCCTCTTTGTGCTACTTTGATTTGAAAATTGCTAGCCTAATGGATTCTGTGTCCATTAACACGGCATTGTTATGAATTAGTGAAGATTCTCATTTCCATTTATTGCCGGAAGAGTGGCTATCCTCTTAGCTTACTCAGTTCTTTGTTATATAATAATGCTATTCCTGGAATTTATTACTTTTTATTTAGCTGCATTATATTTTTTCCTAAGAAGAAATAGCTAAAAGTAGATTTCTTAGAAATAGTAGGATTCCCCTACTATTGTGAATGACAGCAAAAGTTTCATACAGAAAAACAGCCATCTGTGTAGGAAATTTGAAACAAGAGCTTCCTCCAACATCTGGATCCACTTAAAGGATAGTGTTGCATTTTGTTGGCAAAAAAGTATGTGTTCCAAAATGACAATTTGCCAAAAATTGAGGAAAATACTATAAACTCTCATAACCAAAAAAAATCCTTATTTTCCATTTCTCCATTTTATTTTTGTACATTGTTAGGCTGTATAATCTCTAGCAAAGGTATATACTTTAAGTAAAAATGCATTTCAGTTGCTTTACATTACACTAAAACTTTAAAATTAAATAGTAAGTGTATCCTTGTTTATTGTGATAACAATTCTGTTTAGCAAAAGAACTTAACAGATTGTATACTTCAGAAATCCCATCTTTTCCTGTGAGGAAAGAATCTATCTGTGTAAGATTGTGATCTTGGCAGGGTTGCCCATTTGTCAAATAACAGAGATCCAAGAGATTATGGATGAACACAAACAGGTTTTCTAGAACAAAATTCGGCTACAGTTGAAATTAGTTGAAATTATAAATTAGCACAACCAAACTTCTCTTTAAAGAGTATGCTTGAATAGACTAAATTGCCAGACAATATTGTGTCAGATAAATCATATCATCAGATTTGGGGGCTATATATTTGAAGTTCTAAATTCCTCTTGGTATGTAGCCTTGACTTTCCCTTCAAAGAAGAAAATGAAGAGGCACAACAAATTTTTTTTAGTATTACAAACTCAATGCAATCATGTCTATATTCCAATTGTACTTTATTCTGCATTCTCTCTAGTCTTCTTTTTAATTACTGTTGCTTGTTGCTTGCTGATTTTTTGCATCTTTTATATAGCACAGTATAATGTTTATATAAAGATTCAAGTTTGCTAAAAAAAAAACACCACTTTTTTTCTTAAAAGTTTATGGTGTTTCCTGTGTTCAGTACCCTGTTAGCTCTATGTTTTCTTGTGGAGATTGTCACTCAATAATAATTCAATATTTCTAAAACTTTAGAGGAGAGAATGATTTATTAGTCAGAATCATATGGAACAGTGAAAGAATTAAATCCTATTTGTTTGCAGCTACAAATGTCAGGAAAGCACAGAAATAACCCAAAGTGTTCTGCCTTTCTTTCATATATTCATCAAAGTGTAAATTGCTTTACTTTATCTTATTTAGGTAAAATTTGGATAAATTTAGATTCCAAAATTTGGATACCACGGCTGAACAAAATAATTTTAATTTACCCCTTAAGTTTTTCATTGACAATACATTTTTCTCTATTTCAATTAAAAGTGTAAGTGATTAAATTCAATGTTATTTTCGAGAGAAGTCATTATGCAGAAGGATAACTTACTGTCATATTTAAAGGTAATATTAGGCAGCCCAATATTCTTTCCATTTGGAGAGAGGCCCTATAGAAATACAAGAGAGAACACAGTATAAGTCAGTGGCTGAGATAATAAGTCAGACCTAGCTGATGAATGAATTTGACTACATCATTCCAATGTGATACAGCTGAATATTAGGATTCCATCCAGTGAAGGATATTACATTCCTGAGTTTGAAGAAACTCAGGAAAAATTCTTAACTCTACAAAGTATGAACATTGTATGGTTATCTTAAGTGTTTCATGCTTCCTGTCAATTACTGATGAATATGGTTCTGTAAATAGACTCTTAATATATTATAGAAAAAATACAAAGAGAATCTACAATGCTTTGGGATCTGGGGAAGAGATACAAAACAGGAAAACATTGAATATATATAAATTCTTACAATATAAATACGGCATGGCTGAGAAGATATCTTCCTAGATATAAAACAAGGAAAATGTTGAATACATATATTCATCGAATGTCATCAAAAGGATACACTATCAATTAAAAATTTTCAAGAAAGCTATTAGCCAAATATGACAAAGAACAGTCTCATGAGAAATTACCCAAATAATTTTAAAATTTGTCCAATTTTAATGGACAGTGATCAATACACAGTGTCCAATAGGATCACAGGTGATAAATAAAAGTGTTTTTATTTAATAAATGGCATCCAAAATCATTCAGTTTTGTCAGGTGCAGTCTTCCTTGCCAAACTATTTAGGTTAAAAAAAAAAAAAAAGGAATGAAGCAGTACTTTAAAATGCAATTAAGTAACAATCACTACAAATCAAACAAGATTTGTATTATATGAAGCAGTCCATGTAAATAATACATCTACTTTCTAAAATAAACTATTCAGGCTCCTTCTATAGTAGGGATGTCAAATTGGATTTTTCGGAGGGCCAGATCAGCATTGTAGTTGTCCTCCATGGACCGGGCCGGGGAAGGCGGACGGAGATGGGACGGACGCCTCCTGCAGCACTCTGCCAGCCAAAATGGAGTGGGGGGTTATATGTGGCCCTTCCCTGTACCCCATTTTGGCTGGCAGGGTGCTGCAGGAGGCCATCCAGGCTGAAAAACGGAGTATGGGGGTGCCGTCTCCCCCCCGCACCTCATTTTTGCTAAAAGAGGCACAGCGAGCCAGTCCTTCACTATTTCCAGGCCAGCCCTGTGGGCCAGATCTAAGCACACCACCACGGGCCGGATCCGACCTGCAGGTGTTGAATTTGCCACCTCTGTTCTATAGCTTTGCTGGTACAAAGGCTCCCCTTAGTTAGTGGTGTTACTTAAGTAAGATAAACAGGCCAAATATAAAGTATTTGGAAGCTTTGTTGATCTAGGAAAAGTCACTGAAGTTATGGCAGTGGTCCCCAACCTTTCTGGCTTTGCAGACTGGTGGTGGCCATGGTGGGCTAGAGGGGTGGCTCTGTTCAAGGAGCTTTGCCTGCTGCTTGTATAGCCCAGTTCCAAACACGCCATGGCCGGGGAGCTGCGGACCTGTGCATTAAGGACTATATATCTTGAAACTGCTTGATACATTTTTAGTTCACAATGTCTTTTAGTGAAGGCCAGACGACATAAGGTAATCCTTAAGCATGCTGCAAATCTACAGAGAGACCACAACCGAAAGAAACTCACATAAGAAGGAACAAAATTCAGTTCCTCAAGAAACCCAGCTCTCATTTACACAACCAAGACATCTTAAAGTATTTCTATTTGAGTGCTGATATGGTCCAAATCTTCCAAACGTTTTTTTGTTTTCCTAAGTGGAACAGAACACAGGCGACTTTCATCATCCACAAGTGAAAAGGGTCTTCCCCTCACCCTTCAGCAGGATATTTACTGAGGTAAAGAGGGAATAGCACAGCTTTCCCCCACCCACCCCCATGGACTCCTGGACACTAAGCATGAGGTAAGGCACCATCACTTGGAAAAGATTCCCCTCCCCATTGTAGGAAGCCATTTCTAGTGTAAGGATCCTAGAAGCACCTCTCCCTACTCTTGCCCAGGAAAGAGTTATTGTCTAATGTAGGTAAAATCCCAAATCTGATTGTTCATTGCTTGTTTTAAATACATAGTAGTACCTGCTAAAATCTCAAAAACCGAATAAATACTTCAGTGACTGAGAACATGTCTACTTAGATCTTTCAAATTTCTTCATAACTAGCAAACCCAGGAAACGTTACACAAGAGACTATGCAATTTTTTTTCAAGTTCCAGAATTCACACTTCAATTCTATCATTTGGCAGCTTAAGAATAATTTTATAACAATTCATCTTCAGGGCATTGGATATGGTGACTGTTAATGCTTTCCTAGCAAGGTAAATCAGTTTAGTTCTAGCAATCATAGCTAATTGATAAATCAAATGTCAAGTAATGGGAGATCTGTAATTACCATGTTTTGTCTGTGTTTTTAGATTTGAACAGTAACAGTAAGCAACCACCAAAGGTATTATGTAGGCCTAACTTTTGGAACCTTTAAGTGGCCACTCAACATAAAGTTTGCAGAATTTCGACTGTACCTGCCTCTAAGCTAGCCATCCAGACTCTTAAAATATTGCTGCACAACACTGTCGCTTCATCAAGCGGTTTAATTTAGTACAAGTAGTGTTTGACTTATGACCGTTTGTTCAATACACGTAGTCCTTGACATACAACCACAACTGAGCTCAAAATTTCTGTTGCTAAGTGAGACATTCGTTAAGTGAGTTTTGCCCCATTTTACAACATTTCCTGCCACCGTTGTTAAGCGAATCACTTCAATCGTAAAGATGGTCACACAGTTATTAAGTGAATCTGGCTTCCCCATTGACCTTGCTTGTCGGAAGGTCACAAAAGGTGATCATGTCATAAACATGAGTTGCCAAGGAGCCAAATTTTGATTGTGAGACTGTGGGAATGGTACAATGGTCACAGCTCACTTTTTTCAGTGCTGTTGGAACTTTGAATGATCACTAACTGAACAGTTGTAAGTTCAAGACCACCGTATGAGTCAGTTTCCAAGCATCTGAAGTTTGATCATGTGATGATGTGGTGCTGTAATGGTTATAAAGTCTGAAAAACACTCCTAAGTCACTTTTTTCATTGCCATTATAACTTTGAACGGTCACTAAATGAACTGTTGTAAGCCGAGGAGTACCTGTATCTGTTCAAAATTATGATAGTGCTGAACAAAGGGACTTATGACCAGTGCTTGAGAATACAGCCATTGCAGCACCCCACATTCACATGAAGAAAATTCAGGCACTTGGCGACCCAAGTATAAAAGAATAGAGTTGGAAGGGACCTTGGAGGTCTTCTAGAATCTAGTCCAATTCCCTGCTCAAGCAGGAAACCCTATGCCCTTTTAGACAAATGGTTGTCCAATCTCTTCTTAAAAACCTCCAGTGTTGGAGAACCCACAAAGTACAAAGATATAATTAGAAAGATAATGAAAAGTACAATATATTAACAAGTGCTTGAAAATCCAGTTGAAAGAAGAAAAAGGAAATGTTTCAAACCATTTATGTACATAGTCTACACAAAATATTCCACCTCTTTTAAGATCACAAACGTTGATGTTCAAAAACGAAGAAAGAATAATTATATTATCCAGCAACAATTTATTTATTTTTCTCCCACAAAGATTTAGCTAGACCTGCCTGGGCAACTTCTTTAAATCACCCCTTAGCATTTTGTTGGCTTCCATTATATTGACAGAAAAAAACAACAACCATGGTTTTCTCTTCCCTCAGAACAATCAATGGATTAAATCATTTCCTTACCTCCTACAGAGTTGCAACACAAATGAATTTAGATTAGGACTCCAGGGCAAAAAATTGTTTTTCACTTATACTGAGGGTTTTTTTTTAATCCTGTGGGGATATACTGAAGTGTTTTGCTAGAAAAAGGAATGATCTTACATTTCAGCTTCTGACAGTTCGACCAAGAATTTTTCTAATTCCTAATCAAACTTTAATTATGAACAAGCAAGTATATTCTGAATTAGTCAATAGAATTTAATGGAGAAAGATCCTCAGTATTTATGATGCTGTTTTAATATTCCAGATGCAATTGTATTCCTCTTTTTCAGGATTCTAAATTAAAAGCATTTCAGGCAGGAGTTTAATTCAAGATTATGGCAGTTAAAATCTACTACTAAATTCTAATTGTACCTATGCAGAAAAGTCATTTGATATTACTCAGATATGTTGCTATTATTTGGAAACCAGACAATCACAAACCTACTCATGTGAACTTATATTATATGATAAATATGAATAGGGAGGCTTCCTATTTATATTGTGTATTTCCCCATAATTCATGACAGTTCAACAAACATATTTAAAAGAAGGGCAGTGGAAACATTCTATAAATAGTATATACATGATATACTGTATATCTGTCCTTCAAAACACATGCAAAACATGGAAGTCAACATTTTTTAAGAATCTGAACATTTATCAGGCCAACTTAAATCAGAGCTAAGATAAAAAAATCCACAAACCATACATTTAAAGCAACTGTACAACAAACTATTGTCCTGTTAGTATAAGAAGTAAGCAAGCAAGCAAACTCACAGGTACCTTTTATTTAGCACTTAGATCTTCACTTCTCCCCATCCAACCCCAGCCTTTTTACTGGCAGTCTCTATATCTTCCTTTCCTATCTTCTATCTCAGGGGTGTCAAACCCACATTTTCACCGTGGAGTCACATGATATATTGGTACTTTTTCCCCCTTTGCTAAACCAGGCATGGGTGTGGCCAATGCATGATGCATCCGGCCCATGGGCTGGGAGTTTGACAGCTCTATTATATCTAGTGGGCCATTTTGTGAAGGTGCGCATGTCCAGAGTAAGAGAAAACAGTCGTGCCTTGTTTGGTGAGGGCCAATCATGTATCCAGAATAAGAGATTGGTGAGCCACCTGATAACATAGGGCTGTGATGAAGAACCTATGGCACGCATACCAGAGGTGGCATACAGAGCCCTCTCTGCGGGCTCGTAAGCCGTCACCCTAATTCAGCTCTGCCGTGCATGCACACACCTCCCGCCAGCCAGCTGGTCTTCAGATCTCTGCTGTGCATGCATGGGGCGGCAGGGCACATATGGGGGATATGCGTGCATGCGTGGTGGTGGGGCACATGTTCAGGGGGATGCATATGCATTGCATTTTGGGGGTTTGCGCACTCACATGCATTTGCATGTGCACTTTGAGCACTCAGTGCCGAAAAAGTTAGCCATCACTGACATAGGGTCTATTAAAGCTGGCAGGGTACCCCAAGGTTCTGTCTTAGGCCCCAGTACTCTGCAGCAGTTTCAACTTCATTAACTGCTTAAACCAGGTGTCTCCAACCTCGGCAACTTTAAGACTTGTGGACTTCAACTCACAGAATTCCACAGCCAGCTTGCCAAGGCTGGAGACACCTGGCTTAGACCACAGGATAGAGGGCAGGGGTGGGATCCGATAGGGTTAATTACTGGTTCAGTGATTTAGGAGGTTCAGTGATTTACTATATGCTTCCCTGCAGGTGCGCCTGTAAGTTGTCATCAGCCTGATGCTGGGACAGCTGAGCAGCTCTGTGTGCCGAGAAGCAGCCTTTGAAAAAGTACTTTCTTCCTGCTTTTTTAACTGCAGCTGTGCCTCGCACGGCAGCTGAAGTTGAAAATACAGGAAATAAAGGTCAGGTAAGAGCCCAAGCAGGTGGGTGGACAAAAACATCAGCAGACATAGAACTGGTTCTATGTCTGCTGCTCTTCAGAGCTACCAGTTCTACAGAGGTGGACAGAACCGGTAGAAACCCATCCCTGATAGAGGGGGAACTCATTAACTTTGCAGATGATACCAACCTGGAAGGAATAGCCAACGCTTTTGAAGATAAGCTCAAGATCCAAAAGGATCTTGATCCTTGATCCAAAAGGATCTTGATAGGCTTGAATATTGGAGACCATCACCTGGTGGTGATGTTGTCTTTTCCACATTTTTCTATTTTACCAAGAAGTAGGCTATGGTCTATGCTATCAAATGCTTTACTGGAGTCCAAGTATACTATGTCCAAAGCATTTTTCTGATTCACTAATTTAGTCACTTTGTCAAAGAATGCAATATGATTTGTCTGGCACAACCTGTTTTTGACAAACCCATGTTGGCTTCTAGCAATAGCTTTGCTATTTTCTAGGTTTTATCTGTATCTTTTGGGAGGGAGGGGGTTCAGATGAATGCCTATCTGGATACTAAGAAATATCTTCCTCATATAGCTACTGAGCTAACCAGCAGTGAAATCCTCAAGTTAAAATGTTTGATGGCTTCTGATTTGCCAGAATTTCAGATTAGCAACTGAATCTCCTGCTAATCTAAAAACTTTTTAAATAGAAAACTTGTGAACTGAATGCAAGATGAAAAGTATGTAGTCCACTGCCCAGTTCCGGTCTGTAACACCATTGAATTTCAGGAATTGAATAAAATCTTACCTTACCAAATTCAAGTTTAGGCATATTTGCAGGATGTCAAAATTGGTAACAAAAAACAAAAGGATTTTGTATAACCAAGAACATGTAAAAACTTGCAACTATATAAACTGAAGTCAAAGGCAGGTGTAAGGAAGGAAAAATGAGGCATCTGAAGGTAATTAGTATCTGAGTTAAACCTCTTTTCAAAAGATGTAAACTGCTGCTTAAGGGATCAAAACAGATACTATTTAGTGATTTCGGAATGCACCTTATAATCGGGGACCCTGTCTAGCTTCCTTTTCATTTGCTTATCTTATCTTTAGCTTTAAGCATATCAAGTTTAAAAAGGTTTCCTGAAACAGGAAGGAGACAAAATTACCTCCCATTAGTCTCATCTGTTGTTACTCATTCATGCCTTGTTAGAAGCAGATGAAAAGCCTTTCAGTCATTTACTAGAAAACAAAAACTCAGGCCAGCCAAAAAAAAAAAAAGTGGAAACTTGGTTGTCCTATAATTGTGGTCTTTTTTTAAAAAAAACTTTTTTGAGGTTTACAAATCCGTACATTTCATGTTGCAGATGCTCCCTCTATGGCCTACGTAAATTAAAAAAAAAATGGGCAGTTTGTTCAAATTATAAGTACCATATAATTGATGCAATCAGCATCAGTTGCTTTGATGATAAATCCAAACTTATTAGGCAGGCATACTGCTGGGAAGGGAGAAAGACAAAAACCATCTGGTCTGAAGTCAGCTTCCCTGGACTTCAGGGCAGTTTGGGGGGGGAGGGAGATTGGCATGTTGTGGCTTTTCTAGAAAGCTGTATTTACAGAGGCATGGCAAGATTTGGTTCCTTTTCAATGCAAGAGGGATGGAATATTCTAATTATTTTGATGGTCACACATTCAGAAGCCATAGTTCTTATCAGCATTGTTTGTTGGCCTGGCTCATCCATAGTATTAAGGTAAAAGCTATAGTTTCCTAATCACAATCAATCCTACCTTATCACATGAAACCATAAGCAGTTCATGATGCAACTGTAAAACCTGGACAATGTGTGGTTGATAGATGCTATCAGTTCCTATGAAATGTCAAATTCATGCATGTAGTGTACTAACAATAGGATCACCCGTTCTGGGCAATACACACGACACAGCTGATTAAGAACTGCAGAAAATTTAGAAAACTCCAATGCTTTGCTGCCATCAAAGCTGCCAAATCTCCTAAACTCAGCCCACATCACCTAAAGGCCCTGTCACATTGGCCGACGGATGCAAAATGTTTGTAAAAAGGACACAGCGGATGAGAAAAATGTTCCATCCGTTGTTATCCGGAGTTAGACATGCGGTCTTACATGTAGCTGAAGTATGTTAAAACATGTGTTACTCTTAGACCAAATATAATATCATGAGGACTATACTGGATAAGCAGCTACTGCAATTAGAGCTGAATTGAGTGGACTTACACACCTTTACAAAAAACCAATTTCAAAAATTGGGATTTATATTGTACACTTACTTCAAAAAAATTAAAAGAACACTTAACAACACAATGTAACTCCAAGTCAGTCATTAGCCTCGTGAAATCAAACTGTCCACTTTAGGTAGCAACCTGATTGGGAACAATCATATTATACATGCTGTTGCACAAATGGAATAGATAACAGGATGGAAGCTAATAGAGAAGTTAGCAGATATCCCCAATTATAAGGTGTGGTTTTACTGCAGGTGGTGACCACAGACCACTTCTTCAGTTCCTATCTTTGGTCTGGCTGATGGCTTGGTCACGTTTGATGCTTTGGCGGTTGCTTTCACTCTATGGTACATGAGACGGAGTCTACAACCCACCCACCAAGTGGCTCAGGCGTAGGCAGCTTAATCCAGGATGGCGCATGCAATGCGAGCTTTTGGCAAGAAGCTTGCTGTGTCTTGTCAGGCGCGGTAGCGTCCAGAGCATGGAGGGCACTACCGAGGAGATAGGCCAATACATCAGGAAGACGTGGAGTGAGGCCTTAGGAGGGCAACAACCCAGCATTCAGACCTCTACCTCCGCCTGTATGTGCAAGGAGGGACAGGGGAGCACGCCAGAGCCCTGCCAAAAATGACCCTCCAGCGGGCCACAAATGTGCATGTGGCTGCCCTCAAAAACAATCAGAAACAGACTCCAATGAGGGTGGTAAGAGGGCCCCAACGTCCACAGGTGGGGTTGTGACTTACAGTCCACACCGGACAGGATGATTTGGCATTGCCAGAGAACACCAAGATATTTGGCAAATTCACCACTGGCACCTTGTGGTGTGCTCGCAACAGATGAAAACAGAGTTTCACACGTGAGCACATGTGACAGATTGATGTGACGGGGTCGGAGACGCCGTGGAGAAACGTTTCTCTGGCCTTAACACATCCTCCAGCATGACCGGTGGCAGTGGTGTCAGTCAATGGTATAGGGAGGGGTAGGCATTTCTTTAGCGGGCCCAACACAGCCCTCCATGGTGCTCGCAGAGGTACCTGACTGCATTAGGAACCAAGATGAGATTCCTTAGACCCCCTGTGAGACCATATGCTTGGTGCGGTTGGCCCTGGGTTCCTCCGTAATGCACGAACAATTTGCTAGACCTTATGTGGCTGGAAATGTGCAGCAGTTCCTGCAAGATGAAGGCATTTGATGCCTATGACTGGCACCGCCCGTTCCCCAGACCTGAATCCAATTGCAGCACATTGGGGACAGTCATGTCCTCGCTCCATCCACCAATGCCATGTTGCACCATAGACTGTCCAGGAGTTTGGGCGGGATGCTTTAGTCCAGGTGTGAGAGGTGATCCCTCAGGAGACGCATCCGCCAACCTCATCAGGAGGCAAGACCAGCATTGTAGGGAGGTTCATACAGGCACTGGAGGCGCACACACACTACTGAGCCTCATTTTGACTTGTTTAAGGACAAATACATCAAAGTTGCTGATCAACCTCGTAGTGTTTTTTTTCCACTTTTAATTTTGAGTGTACCGTCTAACATTCAGACCCTTCATGGGTTGGCTGTAAATTGATTTCATTTTGATTAATTTTTTGTGTTGATTTTGTTTGTTCAACTATGTATAATGAAACAAAAGTATTTAATAAGAATATTTCATTCATTCAGATCTATGGAATGTCTTATTTTGTGTTCCTTTATTTTTTAGCAGAATGTATATTTATTGGCT
Organism: Laticauda laticaudata; assembly: GCA_004320025.1. Lineage (NCBI taxonomy): Eukaryota > Metazoa > Chordata > Lepidosauria > Squamata > Elapidae > Laticauda > Laticauda laticaudata. The sequence continues at coordinate 24,312 of BHFT01061047.1, forward strand.
GGGAAACTATAGAAAACAGATCCCAAAAGTGCTTTATGAAACAAATGATGAAGCGTTTAATTTTGCTTCTTTTGGAAGATACAACTTACAAGTTACATTAAGATGTGCACAAATCCCAGCCTTCCAGGGCTAGTTTATGATTGAATAAAGATACAGTAGGGGTTCACCCAGTAAATTCAGGCTTATTGTTAGTTGTTGTGAACATAACCAGAAAGGTGAGCGATATATAGTCCTGAGGACATGATTAAAAGATACACGGATTTGGATCCAAAGTGAGCACAGATGTTTTGATTCAATATAGACAACACAGCTGGATGATTTCCTTTGAGCTGCATGGTCTGCTGCCTGGGAATCCAAGAATGAGGCATGTCTCTTTTAATTTTGCATCTGACAGATAGAGGATGCTTCATATTGGACCGCTGAAAGGGACACTTATCCACTTCAGATCCTGATATACATGCACCCCTAAATGCTGCCAGTGAATCTCAAGTGTGCTTTCAGTCTATAAACAGTGTGAATCTTCTGTATGATTCAGTGTGACACTTTTTTTTCAGATGGATGTCTTTAATTGCTGACATTAAAATGGCAAAGAGAAATAGCATTCATAAGTTAACATTACCAACAATGATGATTCTCACGGCACTGAGGCTGGGAAGAGAATGGCAACAAAATTTTAGATTCAACTCAGGAATTCTTAGAAAGGTAGAGTGGAAACCTGGTTTTAATCTGAGAAGATGTTGCCTTATGATTCCAAGTTCAATTTCTAACACCACATAAATTGGGGAAAGCCACTTTAATCTTTGTTTTTTTAAAAAAATGGGGTAAAAAAAATAAGCAACTTAAATTCTTGAGTTGCCTTTTAGAGGATTTTTCTTTTTTTGACTTGTTCGCAGCCTTTAGCCGTTATGTCGTAGAAATACAAGGTAATTTTTGTTAGGCTTAAGCCCATGTCACACTGCACCAACGCGATGCGAAAGAGGATGTAAAAATGGAGAGAGAAACACGTTGCCATCCATTTGGTTAACACAATTCATTTCCGTTCTGTACTCACTGCCTCCGTTTTTTCAATCCTCTCTATCCTGTCCAGCATAACCGTCGGGACTGAGGTTCCATCCACTTAAAAAAGTTTTTGAGACTTGCTAAAAACTTTTTGAGCGGAAAATGTAATCCAACGCATCCATCTGCATCTGCAATGCATACAGGGGAACATCCGTTCTACAATCCGTCGTCATCCGTTACTCGGTCCGCTATATCCGCTAGGCAATCCGGTGCGCATGCCGCGCAACTCAAATCCGCTCCAGCGGAAAACGGACACTGGGAGAAAAAGCGAAACGGACGTGGAACGGACGCGAAGGTGTTAATAGCACTGACGGAGAAAGATGAACAGCAAGATGCAGCTCGCAAAGAAAGCATTTTATAAATGGAAAAAAACTTTTGCAGAGGGCGACCTATCTCGGATATTAAATGTCTAGAGGATTGCCTAGGAGGACGACAAAAGCGACACCTGTGGAAAACCTATATTGCCTATAAAAAGGATCGGGAGGAACTCACCTGGATCTCACTTTCAGTCCAGTCAGCCCTGCTGTGCAAGACCGTTCTGCAGCCTTTCATCTGGCTCTTGCTCTTTCCACAGCATTCCAGTCCTCTCCACCATGGAATCGTAACACCACTCCTTTTGGTAGCCAACCATCGTTCTGCAACAGTGCGAAGCCAATCTAACAGCTCTTTCAACTGTTTCTATGCGGAGAAAAGGAGGCAGACAAAGAAGTTCTGGGTCCGAAAGATGGATGCGGAGAAGAGCAGAGTACGGACCTGTACAACAAAGCTTGATGGTGGAGCTGATCCGAAACGAAGACCCTCTGTGCATTCCAGAACTCCATGAGGGATGCCCTCCAGCCATGTTTGATGAAGTTGTGGAGAGCTGAACCCAGGTTGACCAAGGCAAACACAACTTCCGCCAGCCTGGACCCTGGGTTCTCAAAGTTGGCACTGACTCTTGCCGCCACCTGGCCTTAGGGACCACCTAAGGAGCATTGCAGTACGGCTGAGAGGGTAATGGCCCACACAACACCATCAGCATTTGTGGTCAGAGAAGTAGGGTGCCAGGCCATCATCGAAGAATTACCTGGAGGAGCTTCCTCCAGTGCCCCTCCACTGAAGAAGGCTTGGAAGAAAGTTGCAGCAGCAGTCGGTATCATGAAGTGGAACACTTCCCCCACACCGTGGCAAGCCATAGATGCGGAAGCACGTGGCCTGCAAAGCTCCAGCCAATGTCGGGTCCACTTATTTCATTTTTACAAGGGCTTCTTCAGCATCATCCTTTCTTTGCCATGGTTATGCTGACTACAAGTTCATGTTACAATCGATGCTTCAGGCAACGGGTCATCTCAGATGCCCAGGTATACAACGCCAGTCACCTCGAAGGAGGGGCTGGAACGCAACCTCATCATGGGCTTTCCCAGACCAGGACGCCCTGCCCAACACACACAAGATTGTTGCCCTACTTCATCATGGAGCAATGACGCCTCTTCCCTCAGAACCAACCTCATGAAGCCCTAACACTTCCAGATGCCTCACCCGTGAAGAGTGGATCTTCAACTACAGGGCGTCCAGGGCAAGGGGCAGTGGTGCGTGAACGCTTTGGCATCCTGCGCCAACAGTTTCCAGGTTACTTCTCCACCACCAATGCAGCATCGCCCAGAGGACCGCTGAGGCAGGATCGTGGAAAGGTTGCTGCATCCTGCACAATTCTCCAATGCGCACCCGCTACCCAGTGGTTGCAGAACAGGCGATCGTGGACCTCCAACAAGGCAATGGGACATATTGGAGCCTGGGAAAGGGTGAAAACAGATAGACACTAAGGATGTGCAGGCCCCAACAAGAGGCTTCACTGTGAAGGGAAGACCAGCAGTGCAACCTCCTGGAGAGACACTGTGCAATTTCCAAGCTGGAGCAGAGGAGTGGCAAGACAGGCATTGATAGATGATTTAATTGCAATGCTTCCTTTAGCCTGTTCTCATTCACACTGATGAGATTGCGGGCCAATTGTATGTTGGGTGGCCTACAATGAACAGGCATTTAATAAAGAGTTGTGTTTTATGTTACATGTGTGATTGAATGATGACATTTATTATTGGACAATAAAGGGCCAAGGGGTGGCACCTGGAGGGCTGGACCATACAGTCCCACTATCTTACACTGGAGGTTTAGTCGAATCCAACAGCTATTACCATCCCAAAGGTATCCCTGCCCATCCACAGGTCATTTCCTGCCCAACCCACAGCTATTACCCATCCCACAGGCTATCCCTGCCCATCCCACTGCTATCCTTACCATTCCACAAGCATGCAAAGGCTTAAACCATTTCTAAAGTTTCCCACCAAGACTTTTAATGACAAAAGATAAATGAGCAATGTGTGTGAAGCAAAGATAATCTTTATTAATAACAAGCATGTAAAGAAAAATACCCAAGTCAAGTGTCCAAAGCAAATCAGAGTCAACAGATGCCCACCCAGTCTCTGGCACTCTCCAGTTCTAGGTCTGAGCATTCCCATCGTCTCAGGGATGAAGGGTCCAGATGCTGTGGGAGCGTGGCTGCTGCTTGGAGTGCTGGTCTGAGGCGCCATTGGGGTGCCATGGCCCCGACGAGGACAACAGGGACGCAGCCGTACTGCTGAGCCGATGCTGGTTGAGGAAGCTCTCAGACAAGCTGGCTTCAGCCGCCCTTGTAATGTTGAGACCCTCTTCCTCCATGACATGGGTGTCAGGCCCCAATACCGATGACAGATTTCTAGGCCCGGCGCTTTGCTTGTGGGGGTGGAGGAAAGGAGCAGTGTAGTGGGCTTTCTGGTCTGGCAGCTTGGGTGAGGACTGGCGTGGCTTGCATCTGTGGCGTGGGTGGCCATCATGGCTACTCGTGGGTGGCATCTGTGGCGTGGCTGGCATTTGGGTGCGGCGTGTGGCTGGCATCGGTGGCATCAGTGGGCACCGAGTGGCGTATTGATGTACCTGGCCTGGACTGGGAAGGGCCTTGCCTGTTCTGCTGGACCTCCTGGTAGCCTATAGCCTTGTGGTAGGGAGGCCTGTGGAAAGCCTTGGAAGGGCAGTGACATCAACTGGGGGGCAGGAGCAGCCTGACTGGTCGGGAGCAGGTTTCAGCTGGGTCTGGAGGGTGTGAAAAGAAAGATCGGTGCATCCTGTCCTTCACCACCTTGGTTAATGGGGTTTCTGCCATGTTCATGAGGGTCTGGTTGGACGTAGGTGAAGGAAGGGCTTGGGTTGGAGGATGGGGGCGTGCGGTTGTACCAAGCTGAGAGAGGAGATCTACGCTGCTCCTGATGGTGTCCTGATTTTCCAGCAGGACAGCTGTGGCTCTGCCCCTCCTGGTCGTGCTCTCTGCCTTTTTCGGTGGAGGTGGAGGCTGGGGGTGGATTGCGGGTTGCGGCTTGTGTGGAAGTGCCCTCTCCTTGTCCCACTGCATAGGGTCCTCCATGTCCTCCGCCATGGGGAGTGCAGCTGTCGGGGGGGGGTCTCCATCGTGGACGTCCACAAAGATACTTTCCTGGACAACAGGACTGACTCTTGGCCAGAAGAGGACTGCGCTCTCTGTGATGGCTGCCTGAGGAGAGGGTTAGTGAGAGGGCTGCTCCTCGGGTGGCGGATCTCACCTCCAAGAAGCTTGCACTTTGGCATCACGTTAGGTCTCTCTGTCTGTTCAGTCTTGACCCGCGGCCTGGCCAGATTTCTGAGGTGCAGCTTCCCGTACCAGTGTGCATTGTGCTTCCACCAGCCAAGGAGGCACCTCGAAGTTGGTAGCCCAGGGCTCTCTGCTTTCTCTCTCCAAGCAGCCATGCTTCCTCTTTAGGTTGTTCTCGATAAGAGTCTGTGTCCCTTCCGCCAAAAGATATTCATTCTCCCTTAGCCACTCCAGCACCTCCTCCTCATGTTCCTCTTCAATTGTGTATTGCCTCTGTCTCCCATTCACCGCGTCTGCCATCTTTCCTTCCCGTCTTGCAGGCCATATGGGCCTCATCAGAGGGCTTAGGGTTGTAGGGGCTGCTTCCTCACACTTACCACCACACCAGCGCAGCAACAACCAACCAGTAGCAGCAAAAAGCAGGACCAGCAGGACCAGGGAGCAGGACCAGGAGCACCAGGCAGGACCAGGGCAGGACCAGGAGCACAGCAGGACAGTAGGATCAGGAGCACCAGCAGCGACCAGGAAGCACCAGCAGGACAGAGCACCAGCAGGACTGAGGAGCAGCGCCAGCAGATAAGCACCAGCAGGACCAGCCAGGACCAGGGAGCAGCGCCAGCAGAGTAAGCACCAGCAGAAGCACCACCACCAGAAGCAGCATTTCAGCAAGTAAGCAATACAGCAGATAGCACCACCTCCAAGAAGTAAGCATCAGCAGAAGCCCAGCACCAGAAGAGTGAGCCCGGGCATCAGAAGCCCCAGCAGAAGCCAGAGTCAAGCCAGGGCGTGGAGGGTGGCCCTTGTCCCTCTTTGCCAGAGCTGGCACAGATTGCAGAGGCCTTCCTTTTCTTCCCCATGGTTGTTGGGTTTGTTGGCTGGCTGGCTGGCGAGCTGTGTCTGGAAGCAGGTCTTTCCTCTGAAGGTGACCTGCTTGGGAGCTGCTTCCCTTTATATCTGCGGGGCTGACGCAATGCATCCCTCCCCTCGATGCGCATGAAACACGAGGCATCCGCTAGGCTTCCGCTCTGCATCTGCTTCATGCGCTCGGATCTGCTCGGCACCCGCTCTTTTCCGTTCCGCATCCGCTTTTGCTGTTGCTCCCCGGGACACCTTGCGGGTGAGGATGTGCATCCGCTCCATCCGCTTCCATCCGCTAGGCTTCCGTGGAGCATCGCTTTCCATCCGAAACCTACGTCCTTCCCCCCGTCCGTTCCTTTCGTCTTGGTCCGCTCTTGGGTTAATGCAAATTCGGTGGCACTTTTTGTGAGAG
>BHFT01061048.1:0-22194 GCA_004320025.1 Laticauda laticaudata
GACTGCGCACTGTGGTGTGCGCTTCTGCTCGTCTGCCTCCATGCGCTTCCTATTGGGCTGAATAGGTGGAAGTCACATCGCTACTGTTCAGTCGGCTCGCGGTGATGGACGGGATTGGCTTTAGTGGCTGTAATTAAGCTATGGCTGTTTAATCCTGCACTCTCGCTGTGATGCGTGCGCTTTTATACTCTCGCGCAAAAGTTACTTGTGGACTCCTGCAAATGGTTCTCTTGGTAGGTCTTGTGGTGACTTTTGCCTTGCCAGTCAATATAGACCGGTCATAGCTCTGAGAATTATCGTGATACCCAGATGAGGACGCAGATGGCTCTAGTATCGGGTCTTGGTTGTAGTGTTCATTGATCGTCATGTGTGAGGGCCATAGGCATTGCCTCGATCTTCTCGTGGTGTGTTCTACTATAGTGCCATCTCTCTGTTTGACTCGTATGAGATAGCTGCTGACACGTGTTGTTGTTACTTCGCCTCTCTAGTTGCGTTAAAAATTATTCCTGATCATTGTGCAGATCTGTGTCAAATTTCCGCGCGGTAGTTCCACAGGCGTCTCACATGTGATATTTAGGTAAGCAAATTGTGTGCAGATATCGGCTTTTCGCACAGTACGCAGCAGATACCTATTCTTAATTTCCTTATGGGTCTCGTAACCTATATACTTGTGTATCTATTCTTGAGCGTGTGGGTGGCGTGCATGAGGAGAAAGAGTACATGTGTGCTGCAAACTAAGTAGAGAGTCTTTTGCGATAGTGCTCTTATAAGAGTTTATTAGGTGCGCATGATATGTCTTGTAGAATCTCGCTTCTCTCACACAGTTATGATACGTATATAATGTGCGTACGATATAATGTTCTCATGGTGGACGTTTATATTTGTTACGACCCTACGTAGTTTTGGTGTTTTTATATTTTATTTAATGACTGGGAAAGCTACTGATATAAGGTGTTGTACAGTTAAGATTGGCATGAGGTAAGTAACGCGTATATTAGATAGAAATACGTGACAGAATATATGACTTTGTCCTTGTTATGGGTATAACGAGCTGGTATTCCTGCTCTTGCCTCTGGTAAGAGTATGCACTCTATACTTTTTCTGTGACCACTTGTTGAAGCACTCTCAGTTTGGCGATATCACGCATATATATTGCAGATGGTCTGCAGATATTTGCTTTGGTAGATGTAAATGATTTCCTGATTAGTCTAAGACTGTAGCTGTTGTTTGGGATTGTATCCCTATGTGCGACTCTCTGTTGCCTGTAGTAAGATTCAATTATGACCATAAGATTGTTCCATTAAATATGAACCTGTGTCACTGGTCATGACCTATGTCTTCTTCTTGAATCTATTCTTCCTACCTTGGCGGAGGCTCGCAGGGATAAGAGCGATGATGGTAATAGTGATTAATCGATACTACTAAGTGGTAGTATTAAATCTGTCTTGCTCAGTGACAGCATCTGGTCGAGAAATTGCTAGATTGTGCAGATTCAAGTTGGTATTATGTGATTATCGAACATCGCGTTGCCTGTAGGAGAGGGGAGAGAGTGTAGAAAAGTTTTCCAGGTCCACCAAAGTATGTCTTTAATACATGTCTATGTTTATTGCTTGTATTAACTGACTATCGTGCAAAATCATACCTTGCTTATTGATTGGAGCTGCTATATGTGTTATGATTGAGATCTCAACATGGTATGTCTTTCATATGGTTAGAAAAAGACTCACTCGTGTGTACTGGATAGAAGTTAGCTATTCATCGGTATTATACCTATGGTCAAGGATTGCATCCGGGGTTAACTAAAATACTGGTTTAATCTCCGTACCTGGAGGAGAAAAAGTATTTTGGTATATTCTCAGTGTTATTCCTAGGAATGATTTTATGATTCTTAATGAGAATTAGATTTAGGTGCCTGGACTGATGGGAACTCCATCCTGCATAAGGAGTGTTGAATATTGTGTGTCATTAAATGAGTAGATTAATATGTAGTCAGTAGCGCTGTTGAAGAAACACCACACGCTTTTACAAGATAGTTATACAGGTGGTGGCTTGATGCTTATAGTACGGGTGCGCCGATCGCGCTGTGCAATTCTGATGATAGACTTCTTCGGTGGGCTGCCTAAAGTATGTGACTCAGTACTATGAGTTTTTATGGTTTGTAGAGAAAGTCCACGCTGCTGAGTTTGATGCATGATCTATGGTGTGTTAAGTGGAGAGTCTCACTTTCCATGTGCATATTTTTTCTGCCATTAGGTATTTTATTTATGGATATAATTACTGATTAATCGTGACGTGAAGCCGTTGTTTTGGTTTACTACAACTTATGCGTTTTTTAAAACATTCTGGGTTTTTGGTGTTCTGTTTTTGATTTGCCGTGTGTTCTCCTTTCAATTTATTCCTCGCAATTTCTAACGTGTCTTTGCTTCAACTGTCTGTATGATTAGCATTGGTTTGCTGCCGTTATTCCATATGTAAGTAGCTCACCGTATGCATTGGAGGTAGGTAGCGCTCCTTATTCTAAGTTTTACAGATTTATACATAGTCAATTCATAATTTATTCTTGCCTTCTAAGGTCGTATAGTGTAGCGTTGAACTTATCTAGAGTGACTTCACATAAGAAATAACATATTGCTGTGATAGCGAGTAGGATTTTTAGCAGTTGTAAACTTTGGAGGTGACATCTTAAGTACGTGTTCTGACGTCTTGATCTCCTGTCATTACCAAGTTCGATGTAGAGTAACCTAGATTATATACGATGTATATACTCTAAAATATGCATTAGCTCCCTCTATATTAGGTAATCTTATATTAAGACCGATATATAACGTGTGGCCTGTCCATTTTAGTGACTTATATTCTGGCTGAATGACGCCCTTTTGTATACATGTGACATCGAGATTCCGTCACGTGTACTGACGAGCACTCATGGCGATAAATGTCGCTGGTATAGTCTGTACGTGTTTTGACTCGCACTATATCATTCTCGCTCTGAGTGAAATTTTATAAGATATACCTCTTCTACTCACGGAGAAAGAGATGCAAGATTAGAGCCCATCTGGGTTTATATTTCTCATGGATGTGATGAGCTAGTTCGACTAATTGCATTCTGACGTAGGCCTGCAAACAGGATGATGTTATCAGCTTCGCTTGTAAACCGTGTCTAGCATCTGATGTTAGGGAGTTGTAAAGCAGATCGCCTGAGAGGCTCAAGAAACAGTTTAGAATATTACCATGGAGAGGGTGACTTTAGGCTAAGTCTGATGTCCATATCTGGTCTCTTTTTCTTATTAGTGCTCTGGGTCACTGGCTATACTCCTTTTGACGCGCATCTGCTACTGCAACTCGTTCATTGTTGAGGACTGAACCGCTCGTAGTTTAGCATAGTGTGTTTGTTTAAGTGTATTGTACTGTGCCGTTATCAGTGCGTTGACTCAACTGATGAGGTCTTCGTTATGCTCGATTATCATTGAAATTATCTTCATTTTTATGATCTGACAGCCCGCTTGAGTTATGAATTTGTGTGTGGTGCCTATTTTATTTTCTCGTTCTCTGGCGATCTAAGGGACCCTAGTTCTTATTTAGTGTGCTGTGTGGTATCCTTGGTGAGTCACTGATTCGGCTTTGTGACCCCAAGACGCACATATTCTCTTGTAACTCTTCCTTATTTAACTAGGTGGCCCACTGGGAACTGTACTCTCATACTGTACATACCCTCTCGTTTGGTTCTTACGGTCCTTATCGTGCGACCGCGTATCTAGACTGTTGTATCCTTTATACATATACATTGTCGGGCATACATGTCTTAGAAGAACTCATAAGCCATAGATGAATAATCTCGGATAATGATCTTGCGTGATACTAATACCGTCGCTCTAGGGCAGGTACATATGACCTAGACATACGAGATCCATAGTATCTCTCCTGGAAATGATATAACGATATGAGTGATATCATAGTCACTAGTGGGTGGGTCATCACCTATCTCACTCCGTCTATATATTCATAATGCATTGTGGCTATATTCTATTTTTATTGACTCGCATGATGACAGAATAAGCGACACCTAGCACACTCTCTTGCATTATAATGGAGCTACTAATCTTCAGATAGTGTAGTAGAGTGAGGATCTCCGCCTCACCCTCATAATAGGAAACTCCTTTCTAGCTTTAGACCTGGATACAATTCTTATAGTGACATTACTTGAGCCGCTTTAACAGTCCTGATGGATCACTGTGCTCTTGTGTCTTAGATCTCTAAGCCATAGATCGAATATAGATATAGAATAAGGGGATAGAAAATCATTATTTATTAAGTATCATAGATTTACTATCTATATATAAATTATAGATATGTACTGTCTAGTATATCTACATTTCCCGTATCTCCGACTATCAGAATGCTAATCTCTGCCAGTATTTGGCTTTCTACTCCCAACGTCCCTCTCTCTATCGAATTCTAACTTAGACTGTCTATATTGACCTCACCCCTTATATTTATTCCAATATAGAAGAGAGCTCTCTTATGTGTGTGTATTTCGCTGCATTGAGTCCATATAATGAAATAGCTAAAAAGTGGAGCGTACAAATCAGGAGTCATTTACCATAATTGCCTTTGGGCGCGTTTGTTAATTATGTGTGTAACGCGTTTGGTGCTCCTATAGTGCGTTGATTCATATTTGTAGCCTCTCCCCCTATTAGTCTTCTCAAGTTGCCTTTACCTGACTAGTTGTGTATTTCCAAAGAACACCGCAATCGTGTGTGCTCCAGTAACCATCCACATTACTCGCTCTAACCCGCACCGTTGCATAATATAATCTATCTCTTATATTGTCTTGTTTGCTAGTTCGTCTCGTTCTCGTCTGATGAATGTACTAATCTCAAGAACAGTAGATAATGGAAGATGAATAGACGCAGATGGTCCAAAGCTGCAACTAACATAAGATGTGAGCGGTGTGAGCAGTGTGTGATGGCCTATATCATTGCCGCAGGATTTGTGTATGGTTAATTGCTATTAGAGATGAGTCCTCGCTAATGCTGTCTGTGTTCTTATAAAGCAGCCTGCTCTCCTCAATCCTCTAGGACGAGAGAAGGTTTGTAGATATAGGGAAGTCGAATGATCTCGTCTCGGAAGCTTAGATATAAATAACTGCACTGAGATGTTTTATTTTAGATTGTATGTGAGGACCAGGCTCAGTGTCGTCTCTGCTTGTTTACTGGCCGATTTAGAAGTGGTAGGGACATCTTAGTGTAGGTGATACAAAGCACTCGGTGTAAATAGCCCGTAATTAGCTCTCCGTGTGGTGTCCCTTAGTCTCTCTGATGGAGTAGAGTAGTACTGGTAACAAGCGAGTATATATGTGATAGAGGAATAGTGCTCACTAATCGTAGCACACCTGCCATATTAATGTATTCCAACCTGATTTAGATCTCTCGACATAATGCTAATATCTCGTGGGTAATGACATAAGAACCTACATCGGTGATGATATGGTTTACATATAGCATCTGCTCAGTAATCATCATTCGCTCACAGGCTTTTCCAGCTCCTCATATGCTAGTTAGGATTATCAGTTGTCTTATGTTTATATTTGTCTCTCTATATCGAACTCGAGATCTCGGCAAATTATGAAGCTGACGTCAACGGATGGTGTCTGTGGCTGCGTTCCCTTGTAGCCATTGAGATATGATTACAAAACTTGCTCAACATCTTGCGGCTATGCGCGCGCATCTGCAGTGTTCGCTGCTAGCCTGTCTCTCTCTTTGTTACTGCGTCTCTTTATCGCCCTCGCTGTAGACTCTACGCGCTGACTCTTCTGCTTTGGCATGGCGTATGTTGTCCTGTGGCCATTAGTGTGACACTGGATATCATCGTCTCTTTTCGCGGTATTGCGTTAGCTCGTAATTTATGAGAGCCTCGCTTCTCGTAGCTATGGACTATAATATATAATCCTAAAGGATATACCATAATCTCTGGTTTCGAGACCAACTTAATATAATAGCAGGCTCCCTGTTTTTTGTGTGTGGTCGACCCTCTATGAGAGAGCATGTGGGCTCAGTATCTAGTCTGGGAATTTTGTCCTTTCTGTGAGATCAGCATCTCCTCAGACTGGCTCTTATAGCTCAGTTGTCTTACTAGTAACTGTATCATAGGCATTGACGACCGATTTGCCAATTAATTATTAGTTGAGGTAGTGACATAGACAAAGTGTACCTCATTCCAGACTGTAGCTATAACGACAATACTTTTTTAAAAATATTCTTACATTGCTCCATTCGATTTCTCTGGTCTCTGATATATTGGATTACTTGAAGTGACCCAAATGTCTCTATTTATCTCTGGCGGTATCTATGAGATACGGAAGGTGATATGGGATTGATGATGATTGAAGGTATATCAGTTATTATAGAAGTAACATAGCCATGGTTGTGTGTCAGTGGGAACTCTCCATGGTTGTGTGGTACTTAATCAGTTATGAGTGCTTGAACCTGCGCTGTGGGCTTTCGGCTGAAGTGGTGTAGTTGTAGAACATCTGACATCTTGATAGTCAGCGAGCGTGGCGAGTGTGTGGTAAGAACAGAGGACTTTTTGGGTTGTTGTCCAGCAGTAATCTTAATCTTCCTTTCAGAACACTCCTGTAAGCTGTTCTTTTACCATTGGGAGCTGAAAGTACCAGAATACAAAATAACCAAGTAGGCTGAAATGGAACATAGTTTAATCAGGTATGTCCTAGACTGCGACCTACTCAGTGTCCATATACAAAGATACGCAATTCCTGTCGTGGGTAAATATTAGTTCTATTTTAGCTGGGGGGGCTTGGTGTAATATATGTTGTAATACTCAGTTTGTAATATAATCTTGCTCATGTGCGACTGCTCTTGGCTAAGGTAGGATTACTTTCTGCCTTTACTGGCATTGTTGGATGGGCAAGATTCTGCTGGGATATAATAGTTGAACATTAAATCCATTTAATTTCTACCTAACCAAATTAAGGGTCCTTTGGAAGATTTCTACGTCACCGTAGATGGAGTTTCTCAAGTCTAGTTGTCTAGTGTGTGAGTATGAGCACAGTGTTTAATCTTTTTCTAAATGAAGCTATGTTAGACTATTGTGGAAAGTGTGGGACTCCTGAAGTGACGGAATATATTTGTGTGTGTGTGGCAATAATGCGTCTTGTGATGCTATTTCTGGGAGTGTGCGGATATATTAGGGTAGAAATACATGATTGATTCCAGATCTGACACCTTTTTATATACCGAGCACAGGTGTTTGGGAAAGTGTGTTTTTTTTGGAAAATAATGGAAAATTGTTGTGTTTTTTGAGAAGTATAAATTTGAGGAGAATTGGAACTGGCATGGAATTTAGTTGTGCAGGTTTATTTAATGTATTTTGTACACTGATGTTCAACCCAGCTCGTGAAAGTGATGGACTGAACTTCTGATAAACTCATCATGATAATCATAATGTATTCAAAGTACATTAGTATAAAATAATTATTTAATTTTTATACTCTGGTTGATGTGGTGGGGGTGGGGGCGGGGGGGGGGGAGGGGGGGGTGGTGTGCGGCGGGGCGCGGCTGTGTGGGGCACTGTGCTGGGTAGTTTCAAGAGTGTCATTGTATTTTTGGAGTGCGAAGGGCAAAAGGTATTGTGTTTCTTTTCGTGAGTGTGCGTATCTTTGTATTGGCTGGGTGTGCCTATTCTATTCTATTCATTGTCATTCGTATTCTATTCTATTCTATCTATTCTTTCTATTCATCAAGATAAGAAAGGCTGTGGAGTCAATTAGATGCAATCCTGTTCAAATCTTATTATCCAATGCTCCTCCTTAAGAGTCAGCTTGTGTTGCTAACAAAATAATAAAGGTGTAGGTAACATATGATGTTAGTATGTTCCGGAATGGATGAAAGTGCATGTTAAAGCCCCAGGATGTTAAGCGGTGCTCCACGGAAGCAAGCGATGGCAGCGGATGGAAGCGGTGGCCACATCCACAGGGCTTCCAGTGAGTGTGAGTACTCCGCATCCTCGTCATCGTGTGGTGTGTGTTCAGGCGGCGGCTCGTGGATGGTGTGAGATCGAGCCGACCAGCTGAAGCTAGAGCTAGTTCTCGCCTATGGGGGAGTGTGGCTGTAGCTCCTTAGAAGTCACCCGAGTTTGAAATCAGGCTGGATGGTTTGTACGTGATGACCAGCTCGCGCGGCTATTTTGCTCGAAGAAGATAGTCTTCTAGTAATCAGGCATCGATGCGTGGGCTGAAGTAGCGTTACCCGTTTCTGTCTTAAGCTCATAGTCTGCTCGGATTATTACGCGTGGACGGCTCGTGCATGCGTGTGTATCTGCGTTACGGAGGACAGATCCTGTCCAGACGTCCCTGTCTCGGCTTTCTCCTCACAACTCAGCTAGAGGGCCGTATGCTTCAGAGATGTGGTAGAGTGTCCTGATGGCGTATTACTGCACGCGTCCTGACGCGGAGGCGGATGTACTGCTACTCATCGGCTGCCCGCGGCCTCGTCTGGCTAGCGATCTAGTCTTATGTTCTTCGCTCGTGGTGCTTGACCTGCCGAGCCTGCCGCTACCTCAAGAGGTTGTGGGCTCTGTCCCTCGGGGCCTGTTTGCTCTCGTTAGTTGGTGCGTGGGCCAGGTCGGATCTGCGGCGGCGAGGTGCAGGTACGCTCCTTTAGACACAGGTCATTGGCTTGGCTCGTGGAAACTGAGTTTCTCGGGCGGTCCTGGGGATGGGCGTCCAGCATGCTAAATTCTAAGCCGTTCGTCTTGTCTGCGGTGGTGTGTGCCCTGATACTGGCTTAATTGCTCGCTGTTGCCTGGTAGCCTCTCGGTGGCATGTGGCGTCGCTGGTCGACTTACTACTAGGGGCTGGACGGTCTGTCTTATTGACGTTGCTTTCTGCCGTGTGCGTTCCTGGTGGGGTTCCCTATGTCAGAGTGGGGTTAACTGGCACTGTTGGTGGCTGTGCTAGGTATCTCGACTTGGTTGTAGGGACTGGCTAGGGTCTCCTTGCTTGGTGTATTGCGTTGCGTTTCGCTCTGCGTGTCTCCTGTGTTGTGGTGCTCGCTCGCTCATGCTGTGTGCCTCATGGCGGCGTCTCCTGCTTTGGGTACATCGCTTGCGTGTGTCTTACTCTGCGTGGTTCGTGCTCCTGTTGACGTTTGAGGTGACCCTGGTTGGTGCGTTGTCGGCTGCTGTGGTGCCCCGTGTGCTGGCCGGTCTGCTGGGTTGAGCTGCTTGTGCTTTCCGGCTAGTCTGGTTGATTGCTGTGCCTTGATAGGTGTGGCTGTGTTCGCGTCGGTGGTTGGTACAGCAGCCGGCTCGTGATGTTCCCATCGCCTGCAAAGCCCTGCCTGATCGAGGTCCGCCGAGGGCTCTCGTGTGTCCGCCTCATCGTCGTGTGAGTGCGTGTGATGTGTGCGTGGATGAGGCTTTCACCTGTCGCCCTGGTGTTTCGCTGCTTTGTCGTTGAACCTGTGTGATTGTGGAGTGAGCAGGCATATCTGCGAGACTTTTGGTGAGAGGAGGCATGTTAGCGCTCATGCATGACGCGGTATGAGTCGATATTAGACGCTGGAAGATTATGGTGCTGCGCGATAGAGGTACAGGCCAGCGTAGTGTAGTGTCTCTGCGGTGGCTGTATAGTGGGCGCGGCACACTCGTGTTCGGGCTATGCGCTCGCAGTCTCCGATGTTGTGTTACAGATCGGTCAGGTAGGCGAGTGCTGTTTGGCAGCTGCACGAATGCGGTGGAGTCGGTTGCCGTCTCACTCCCGGAGGTGCGCTGCTTTCGGCGATGATGGAATGGATAGGTGAGGTATCCCGTGCGGTTAGGATAGGCCACAGCATATGCCCTGACGACTCCTTGACGTCTCAATTTGTGGATGGCTGCGCACTCTAAGACGATCCAGTGGCGTACATGAGAGTCGAGGATGTCGTGTGCTGTTTCTTCACCACGCGGTAGAGATCCGTGAACTGTTCTGTAGGTGCGTGTGCCAAGTGTCCTGACTTAGCTTTAGGCGTGTTGTTCTGTCCTACCTCGTGAGGGCCCGCATCGTGTGTCTGTCAACAGTACCCATCTTTGTCGTCTCAACTCGCGTGCGCCATCATGGTCAGCGCGTACCAGATACTGTTGCGCTGCATCGAGGTGCATTCGCGATATGCAGATAGGTGTGATGCCACTTATGGATGGAGTGTAGCATAGTGACGTTTTAGACTTCTTGATTTCTGAGAGATTATTAATTGGTTGTCTGTATCTCTTATGTTACATTATATCTATTTATTGTATGTACGGGTATGAATATGTATAAAGTGAGATCATTCTAATTGTGTCTCTGTAGTCGTGGAACTTCTGGTTCAAGTTGATGTTTGACCAGATCGTTGCCGACTATTGTTATCTATCAGTAACCGGCAATGTTAATGTGTGGTGTTAGCAACTATGCGCTGGATAAAAACATGTGTGTCTCCGGACGTGGACTGTCGAGTAAAATTTACGATCAAACTTGGCGGTTACCAATACCTGTTGTACGTGATATGGGCATAGTGTGAGTGGTGTGCGTGTGCTTGACAGGTCATCTGTGTGCGTCTGTTCTCACGGGCTGCTGTGATCCCAGTCTGTGTGAGGCATTGCTGCGCTACTGCGCTGCAGATGAGATCGAGGTCGGGTCGATTAGATCAAGGTCTTTCCGACTCGACAAGTGGTTGATGCAGTGCTTCAAGGATAGGCGCTATTTGGTCCACAACTGTGATCCATACTATCACACCCACTCAGTGCTTGACCTCTCATCCCTACATTGAAGGCAGGCGAGCTGCTCTCGGTATAGGTGTGCGGGCTAGTAGCGCGCTGCTCAACCTGCTCCCTGTAGTGTACTGACTCCTTAGACTGTGTGATGCTTCAGTCGAAGATCAGTGGTGGCTAGATTTCTCTCTATGAGGTCTTGTATTCAGTAATCCGTGACATATGCAAATGGAGATCCATTCTTTGAGTTGACTTCCTAGCCAAAGATCCTCCGCTCATCGCTTACCTCACCTGCGGCTAAGCCGAACACTCTCTCTGCGTAACATGTATTTGGCCGAATCACAGTACCAGGGTGCCGCAGTAAAGATATAGGATCCTTCGACAGAGGGTTGCTTACTTTTTCTCGCATCCAACCTGCAGATCCTAGTGGTAACTGAAAACCGTAACTCCCGCCGTAGTCCAGGCCTCTAGCACTCCTCCACCCCAGGTTGATGTCACAGCCCTTCCAAGGCTTTCCACAGGCCTCTCACCTAGCCAAGGCTACAGCTACCATTAGAGTTCCAGCAACACAGGCAGCCTTCTTCCCCAGTCTAGGCACGGTCATCTGGAACGTCACCGTATGTCCACCGCAAGCTCATTGACTCACAGATGCCCACCCACGCCACAGTATGCCCACCCAGGCCACCAGATGCACAGGCACAAATGCACAGGCCACAGTGCCACCCACGCCTCACCTCGCTCAGCTGCCGAGCAGACAGCCTCACTACACTCCTCCTTCCTCCACCCACAGCAAGCCGGCCTCAGAACATCTGTTCATCGCGTCTTGGGACTGACACCCATGGCATGAAGGAGGCTCTCAACATACGGACTGAGTCCATGATCTCGCTCCTGTAGTGAGTGCTTCCTCCACACACCATCCCCTGTTGTCCTCTCAGGCCAGGCCACCCAATGGCGCCTCAGACCAGCACTCAGCAGCAGCCACATCCACAGCACCTAGACCCTGTCACTCCGATAGTGCAGACTCATGCACGCAATAGGATTTCTCAGAGTGACGTGAGAAGAGTGCCAAGAGGGGGGACTTGGGTTTTTTCTGCTAACCTAGTGGACCTTAGGACTCTCGCGCTCTCTTTTATGATAATAAGCTATTCTTTGTTGGGACACTTTTCTCGGGTCATTTGCTTTTACAGTTTGTATTAATAAAGGTTATCTTTGCTCTCACACACTTGGTTCAGTTCTTTTAGTCTCAACTATATTACACATGGATCCCATTTTGGTGTGACATTACTCCTTTCAGAAATGGTTTAAGACCTATCATGCTAGTTAGTATATTAGTGGTGCCACTATTCAACATAATGATCCAAAAGGGTAAGGATAGCAGTGGGATTGGCAGGGATACTGTGCGGATGCCTTAATAAGCTGTGGAATGGGTTAGCTGATACCTGTGGGATGGGTAATAGTGTGGGATGGGTTAGGATAGCAGTGGGATCGATAACCTCCAGTGAGATGTGGGACTGTATTGTCCACCCTCCAGGTGCCCATCGTGGCCCTATTTATCATAACAATTCTCATCAACACATTTCAAAATAAACAAAGCTCTTTATTAATGCATTGTAGGACACTCAACACACAATGGCACAATCTCCATCAGTGTGATGAGACTGGCTGAAGGAAGCATCATTAAGCTCTACCATCTTCTTGCCATCCACTGCTCAGCTGGGAGTTGCACCAGTGTTCAGTGAGCGTTGGCCCAGCACCACACCCAAACCCAAATGCCTTCTTCCTTCGTGGCCTCTATTGGGGCCTTGCACATCCACATATTCTATCAGGTTTCGCCCTTGCCTCCATTCACCAGGTCCATGTCCCCATTTGCCTTGCTGGCGCGTCCACGAGCCTGCTTCTGCCAACACTGAGGTAGCGGGTGCACATGAGATTGTGCAGGATGCAGCAAGCTTCCACGATGTTTCCTCACGGTCTCTGGTGATGCTGTATGGTGCGGAAGTACCTGGACCTGTTTGGCCAGGATGCAAGGCGTTCTCACCACCCGCCTTGCCCTGGGACAGCCTGTGTTGAAGATCCTCTTCTTCATGGTGTGGGGGGGATTTGGAGTGTAGGGCTTCATGAGTGTAGTTGTGGAGGGAGAAGGATCCTCCCCCACGATGAAGTAGGGCACATCTTTTGTGTCGTTGGGCATTGGGGTCTGCCGATCTGGGAGCCCCCATGATGAGGTTGCCCGCTTTCCAGCCCTCCTTGAGGTTCACTGGCATTATATACCTTGGGCCCTCTGAAGCATGACCATTGCCCTGAAGCATCGATGCTTACATGAACTTGTAATCAGCATCGACCATGGGCGAATGAGGATGAGTGCCTGAAGAATGCCCTTGTAGTTGTGATAAGTACCCTGAGTTGGCTGGAGCTTTGCCAGCCACGCTGCTTGCCCATCTATGGCTCCAACGGTGTGGGGGAAAATTCCACTTCTGATACACTGCCCTCTGCAACTTTTCTTCCAGCCTTGTTCAGGTGGTTGGGCACTGGAGGTGCCCTCCTCCAGTATTCTTGATGTGACCTTGCCACCACTTCTCTAGACCCATGCTGATGTTGTTGTGTGGCACCCTCCATCATACTGCATGCTGTTCTTGTAGGTGGTCCCTGAGCCAGGTGGCCGCCAGAGTCAGTGGCCACTTGAGCCCAGGGTCCAGGCTGGCCGAAGTTGGTGTTGCCTTGGGTCAACCTGGGTACTCAGCCGCCCCTCCACAACTTCATCAAACATGGCTGGAGGCATTCCTTCATGAAGTTCTGGAATCGCATGAGAGTCTTGTTCCTCAGCTCCACCATCAGCTTGTTGTACAGTCCATACTCTGCTCTTCTCGCGACTCCATCTTCGCGACCAGAGACTTCTTGGGACAACCTCCTTTTTTTCCCATAGTTTTTTTTTTTTGTTTTTTTTTTTTTTTTTTTTTTTTTTTTTTTTTTTTTTTTTTTTTTTTTTTTTTTTTTTTTTTTTTTTTTTTTGTTTTTTTTTTTTTTTTTTTTTTTTTTTTTTTTTTTTTTTTTTTTTTTTTTTTTTTTTTTTTTTTTTTTTTTTTTTTTTTTTTTTTTTTTTTTTTTTTTTTTGTTTTTTTTTTTTTTTTTTTTTTTTTTTTTTTTTTTTTTTTTTTTTTTTTTTTTTTTTTTTTTTTTTTTTTTTTTTTTTTTTTTTTTTTTTTTTTTTTTTTTTTTTTTTTTTTTTTTTTTTTTTTTTTTTTTTTTTTTTTTTTTTTTTTTTGTTTTTTTTTTTTTTTTTTTTTTTTTTGTTTTTTTTTTTTTTTTTTTTTTTTTTTTTTTTTTTTTTTTTTTTTTTTTTTTTTTTTTTTTTTTTTTTTTTTTTTTTTTGAACAGTGAAAGAGCCTGTAGGGGCTTTGCACTGTTCTAGACGATGGTGGCTCCAAACGGTGTGTTCATCCATGTGTGGAGATGACTGCGATGCTTTGTGGAAAGGAGGGCCAAGAGCAAGGTGAAAGCTGAGAGGTCTGCACCGCAGGGCTGCCTGGATGAAAGTAAGATCCAGGTGATTCTCCCCCTTTTTAAAGGAAATATAGCGTTTTCCGCTAGGTGTCCTTTTGGCATCCTCTAGGCATCCTGCAGACATCCTAATATCCGAGATACGTCCCCTATAAGAACGTTTTTTCCGTTTTAATGCCTTTGTATGCGAGCTGCATCGCTTCATCCTTTCTACGGCCGTGCTACTAACGCCCTGGCGTGTCCTTCCACGTCCGTTTCGCTTCCTCCCTGTGTCCGTTTTCCACTGCAGCGGATGTGAGTTGTGCGGAGCGCAGCGGCTGCCTAGCGGATATAGCGGTCGCTGTAACGGATGACAGACATATAACGGATGTTCCCCGATGCGTAACGGACGCGTTGGATACTTTTATCCGCTCCAAAAAGTTTTTGCCAGCTCAAACTTTTTGAGCGGATTGAAATGTCAGTAGAGGATGCTGGCGGATAGAGAGTATTGAAACGGATGCGTGTAGCTACAGAACGGATGCCATCGCTGTAACCATGGATGGCAAGTGTTTCTCTCCGTTTTATATCCTCTTTCCATCCGTTGGTGCTGTGTGACATGGGCTTTAGGTAGGTGTGTGTGCATCACAACACAAATGTAAAAATGGCAGGTATTGGCTGATGATGCAAGAGGCTGCTTTTATCATTCTGTCCCCCTCCTGACTCCCCTGCAGACATTACTGAATGCACTTTAATCCTATATTTTGGATCATAGGTTGCCGCCATTTCAGAACAGACTGGGATCCTGATTGTACACTGTGCACTCTAGCAGAAACAACTGGACTGATACCTTAGTCAAGGTTTTGCTCCACGCATACCAGTCTCTCAGCAACTAGATTTCCTAGCAAATTGCCCTGCTCTTTATATAATCTGCAGATGGTCAACATTGTCTGGAAAAATCCTGTGCAGATGCTGAGAACCAGTGTTGCCTTGGGATGACTCAAGGTCCGTTTACCTGTGGTTTCTGAAATATGGAACATTTCTTGGAAAACTTGCAGGAATTTACGCCTATGAAAGACCTACCGCTTCATACAGGCCTTCTTGTACTAACAGCTTTTCTTTCACTTTTGTTTTTATTCTTCCCTTGCTGAACTACAATAACTGTACTTATGTACAGTTTGTCTTTCAACTGTTGATGGTCAATCGCTTCAGGATAGGGAGTGACTTACAAATGCATATAAATATATATACATTTAGTATATACATTTAGCAACAACTAATAATCACACAGAGCAGAAATGAGGAGAAACATTGAATGCAGAAAGAACCACCTGCCTGGATGTCCCATTGTCACCCCTACTCTTTATCCTCACACTAGAAAACTTATTGACAAATATCAGGAAAAATAAATTAAAGGGGTTACAATTAGAAATGAGGAATATAAAGCACAGGCTTTTGCTTATGATACAGTATTTTTTTTAGAGGAACCGGAGGAAACTGGAATGATATTAATAAGAGAAATTGAAGAATTTGGCAATGTTGTAGGACTCAAAATAAAAACAAAATGAAGATACTAACTAAGGATATGAAGGATAAACAAAAAAAAGAATTATAAGGGAAATTGGGAATGCAAATTGTTAAAAAGAGTAAAATATCTTGGTATTTGGTTAACGTCAAGGTGTTCATCAATTAAAGAAAATTATAATAACACAAATAAAAAATAATTGGAATTATGGGGGAAGTTACACATTTCGCTAATGGGAAGAATTGTGTCAGTCAAAATGTCTATATCACCAAAAATTCTACCCCTTTTTCAAACCATACTGGTAAAATTGGATAAACATTTTGGGGGGGAATTAGATAAAAACAGTAATCAAATTTGTCTGGGCAGGAAAAAAAAAGCTAGAATTAAAATGAAATTATTGCAGGATAAGAAAAGAGTGGCTTTGGAGTCCCAGATTGGGAGTATGTATCGAAATAAAATAAATCGAAACGCAGACTTGACGTCGACACAACTGTGTATATGATTTTATTTTATGTTTTTAAAACTTTTCAAGTTTGAATAAAGTTTATGTAAAGAAAGAAAAGAACCGCCTGCCTATGCAAACCGATTTGGAAGCAAGCCTCGTGCAAATCTAACAGGCTTCCTCTTCAGTAACACGCCAGTCTTAGCTAACCACACACACACAACACACAAAAAGAACGCTTGCTTGCTTGCTTGTTTGCTTGCTTGCTCTGTGGGCAGAAAGACGAGCTCCGTCGGCTTCAGCTTTTTCTACGGAGCATGCTCGGCAGGCCCATATCCGTCCCCGCCTTAAGGGCTTGCGGGGGGGGGGTGTTGAAGCAAAGAGGCTTTTTTTATATGTTGGCCCCCTTTGTTTGCTTGTTTCTTTTTTGTAGAAAAGCTTCAGCTCGTGCATCACCGCGGAACCCACGATGAACTCGAGCGCCGCGGCCGCTCAGCCCTTCTCCAGTCCCGTGCAATGTAAGTGGCCGCGCGCCTTATCCGCGCTCCCGGGCCGGGGAGTTGGAAAAAGCAGTGTTGTGCTATGGCACTGGCGGGCCCCGCAACCTGAGTAGCGGCAGAAGCGAGCGCTCGGATCGCCCGGGAATCTGGCTGAGCAGCGGCTACGGGCCCCGGAACCTGGGTGGCGAGAGAGCAGCGAGCGGATCCGAGAAGGCGCACCGCGGGGGTGGCACGGCTGCTCGTGAAGGCGCCCGGCGGTTCGGAGAAAGGGGTTTCTCCGGGCTTTCTCACGACGCGCTGAATTGCTGCCCTGGCTTATTTGCAAGGTGTAGGGGAGGGGACCCGAGGAAGCCAGTGCAATGCAACCCTTGCCGAGGAGATGCAAAGCGTGCAAGCTGCCCAAGCCCCGGGTAGCTTGCCCGGTTCAAGCCTCTTAAGGAAGGTCCACGCCGATTAAGACGGCTCAGCTTGCAGAGAATGCAGGCCTCTTCCACACCACGGAAGGCTTAGCTTTTGCGTTTCGGTTGTGACGCATCTTTTTCCAGATGACGGTCGTGACGCCGGGCGCTTTGGAGCCTTTGGACTGCTGTTGACATTATCCCCAGACGATATGGCCTTGGATGAACACTGGCATCCAATTAGAAAATACTGTTTTTGTTTTTTTTTAGAATAGAATAATAGAGTTGGAAGGGACTTTGGAGGTCTTCTAGTCCAACCTTCTGCTTGGGCAGGAAACCCGATACCATTTCAGACAAATGGTTATCCAATCTCTTCTTTAAAACTTCCTGTGTTGGAGCATTTACAACTTCTGGCAAGATGGTTATTTTGTGTAATCCTCTTTTCTCTTTCGGGCAGCAAAAGTTTAGATCAGGGACAAGAAAGGGAAGACCTCCGGATGATGTTTGCTGAAAGACATCCAGGCCAGGCAATGGTGAAGGATGCTAGGAATTGTTCACCAACATTTGAAGGACTGCAGCCCCCAGCCCCAGTTATTTTTATGCAGAGTTTTATCCCAGCATCTATTTGCAAGTCATCATACCAGTTGCATAAAAGTTGATCTATTCTACATTAACTTGAGATTCTGAACCAAAGTGTAACACTTAGAAGCAAATTAAGGTGAGAAACATGGGATACACATGTTAATTTAAATACATTTTTTACAACATGGCAACTTAGGAATTCTGGGAGTTGAAGTGAACATCATAAAGTCACCAAGGTTCAGAAACACTGCTTCATTGTAGCAATGTAAAATAACAGAATCTCTGGTTTGCAGTCAAGGCAGGGTTATTTTGAACTTTTTAATACAATTTCTTATTTCAGGACTAAACATTTCTGTAAGTTCTACAGATTCTTATTCCTTCCTTTTTCTCAGTTTGTTCTATATTCCTTCACAGCTCACTCTGATGATATGATGATGTTACTGGGTGCAGCCATAATGCATCTTTTGGAAATCTGTTCTTAAAAAGTCCATCGATCACGCATTCAGTACTTTCTGAATATAAAATATCTCTGTTAATATCTTTTGAGAGTCATTAACTGTTTGGTTCATATATTTTGGCAGTTCCTGGTGGAACCACAGTCCTTGTGGAGCTCACTCCAGATATCCACATTTGTGGTCTCTGCAAACAACAATTCAACAATCTTGATGCCTTTGTTGGTCACAAAAGAAGTGGTTGTCAGCTGTCTGGCACAACAGCTGGAGCTACCAGTACAGTGCAGTTTGTGGCTGAAGAAACAGTGCCAGCCTCACAAGCACAAACTGTTGCAAGAACCATCACATCAGAAACACAAACCATTACAGGTATTTCACCTAGAAAATATGGGAAGTGATGTCTAAGAAGCAGATAACTTCATTTCTTTGAACACAGAGGAGACCACACTGAAACTTCATGGTTTAATTTCTGGCACCTTCAATAAAAGTGAAGGAAGTCTTCCCCACATCTTAATGAGCAGCAAGATTGGCAGAGCTGTATGGGTGTGTGGCTCAGTATATCTGTAATGACATTTGTAAGTTCCATTCTTGGGGACAGGAAGAGGTTTTGAAAGTTTCTGAAAAAAAAAATTAAATTATCTCCATATTGGAAAAGAAGCCCCCAAGCGCAATTTGAGACTGTTGGGCTAGCTGGAGAAATAGAAGTAGTTTGCTAAATATAAATACAGGTAGTCCTTACTTAAGAACCCACTCATTCAGCAACCATTTGAGGTTACAGTGGTGCTGAATGTGGGGTTTTTATGATGGATCCTCACAGTTACAGTTGTTGCCATGGACATATGATCACAATTCAGCTGCTCAGTATCCAGCTTGCAGTTATGTTATAGCATCTGGTGATCATATGGATCACCATTTGTGACCTTCACTGACGACAACAGTAATAGCACTTAGACATATATCACTTTATAGTGCTTTAAGGTTTACAGAATCAGCATATTGCCCCCAACAGTCTGGGTCCTCATTTTACCCACCTTGGAACGATGGAAGACTGAGTCAACCTTGAGCCTGGTGGGATTCGATCTGCCAAATTGCAGGCAGCTGGCTGCATCAGAAGTAGCTAGCAGTACTCTAACCACTGCGCCACTGACATTTTATGTTGGAACAATGTTGGAAGCCAGCAGGAGAAATGACAATCACATGCCCATGAGCTCTTGAGACTGCTCAGGATTTGCCTAACAACATCAGATGGGACTGCCAGAACTGCCATCATAAATCAGTGCAGTTACATGGATGTCATGTTTTACAACCATGTCATTTAGTGATAAAATTCCCAATTACCATTTTTAATGGTAATTCCCAATTACCATTTTTTAAGCAAAAAGTACTTGTCAGCTTCTCTGTTTTCCTTTTTGCCCATCCTGTGTTCGGGATGGGCAACAAAGTGATCAAGAATGAAAATATCTGAATCTCCTGTTTTTTTCCCTGCCATTAATGCCTTATTATCAGGCATGAGAAGCCAGGAGTCAGGATAGAATTCAAAAGCACTGGGAAGTTTATTCCAAGCAGCCTATACAAAAATCTGAACTACTAACAGTCAGCAACAAATTAGGGGCAGATAAGAGTCAGCGGACTTCGGGGGGGGTGGACTTAGATCCCATTTGGGACTCCAGATTGATGATGCATTGACCACCCCCCCCCCCTTGANCCCATTTGGGACTCCAGATTGATGATGCATTGACCCCCCCCCCTTGAGCTAATCCTGGTCATCTCTTATGCTTAACTCTGGTTTGTTGACTGGGCATATAGAAAGGTAGACTCTGAACATAAAAATATCTGAACAATAGAAAGTCAGCAAAGGTTGCACTGAATGCATGAAAGGTTTTTCTGCCACCAATCCATATACAGTTGGGTAACAATATGCGGAAAGGGCTTTCAACATTTGGGGATCATAAAATGAAGCTCTTTTTATGTTTACCAGTATCGGCGCCCGAGTTTGTTTTTGAGCATGGCTACCAAACGTACCTATCTGGTGAGAACAGTGAACCTCGGACAGCTACTGTTGTTACTACCCCACCAAAATCACGCAGCAAAAAGTCCAACACATCATTGGCACAGAAGAAATTCAACTGCAGTTACCCAGGTAATGGATAAACCGGTGGGTAAATAGAAGTCTTATTTTTAAATGGAAGGTGGGGCAGAGAGCACCCTTGGCATTTTGAAAATATGTTGTGAGTACAGAGGCTACCATGGAAGGGGGTGGGGGGAAATTCTTCATAAAATGACATTTAGGGTCACATGATGATTCCAGACAAGAATTGAGTAGCAAAGGCCTTACATAGTGCTGGGGGGTGTCCAATATGTTTTGTTTCCAGATCAAAATTTTGCACAATGTCCCAAATCTGAGGGTGAAATGGGCTTTTTTTTTTAATCGATCTGGATCCATTTCAAGCATTTTCTTCATTGCTTTTATGCCAGTGAAGTTTCTCAGTCACCCAGGCAGAGTTATCTGGAAGTTGAGTCATGGCATCTGGACTTATTTTATGCTGAAATAATAGAAAATACTTGTAGCTCAGGTTTTAGATTTTGGCAGTGGTTTGCTCTCCCAAGCTTGTTTTTTAATTTAGTTTCTGAACCTTTCGTTATCAAGCTAGGTAACATCATCAGCAGGATTGTCTTGTCCTATTCTCCTTAGCTTATAATGTTTCATGTGCCAGTGTGGTCAGTTGATCAGTTGGTTGGTTGTTCGTTTGAAGTTATGTTTAAATTCTGAGCAGCTGATTGGTTCTTTTGTTGATTGTTATTTTATGCTGGTTTGAGACATTTTGCTGCCTTCCCAGCAGCTTCCTCAGTCAGAATAAGTTGGTTAAGGGAATCTAAGTAGACAGAGAGCCATTGGGATATGCCAACTCCTAAAATTCTTAGGGGGATTCCAGCACTAACCTCAGGATTTTGGCAAGAAAATTAAGTCAAGTTGCCATGATTCAACTTCCAGACAACTGTATCTGGATGACTGAGAATCTTCATCACCATACTGCTATATACTTTGGGGAAGAAATCCTGAGGTTGGTACAGGAATAACCCATAAGAATTGTAGGAGTTGGTACATTCCAACGGCTCTCTGCCTACTCCAATTCCCCTAACAACTTGTTCAGACTGAAGAAGCTGCTGAGATGGGCAGTGTAATGTCTCAAGTCAACATAAAATAAGTCCAGTTGCCTGCCATGACTTAACTTCCAGACCCTTGATTTTAGCATTTCATGTTTCCAAAAGTTTTAAAACAACACATTTCACAGTTGAAACAGTTTCTCATTCAAAAAGGTCGATGGCTATATTTGAAACAATTGGTAAATGCACATTCCCCATGCTCACAATTACCTAGATCCCAGCATGCATAAAGAGTGTGGAAAAATGCCTTGCTTCTGTGACTTGGAACCTTTGGTCATGGAATTAGTAGGAGCCAAAAGACGTTTGACTGCTACTTAATTCTGTCCTTTGCTGATGGACAAAATCCACTTATACACATCTTTAATTCATGACTACCCAACCTTTGCTTAAAATCTCCTAATAAAGAATGCTCCACTACCTTTCAGAATAAACTATTTTAATGGATTGATGCAGACAAATTCTCCTGATGTTTCTTGTTGTGTTGCTTCGGGCAAAGGTTCAGGCCATATTAGTTCATGGAGAGGATGGATGGACTGGCTGAAGTTAGAAGGCATTTCCAAAAGGAAAACATCTGAGCAGGAAATCCTCTGGAAAAGAAAAAGCAAGACATAGTCATAAGGAAGCATATATGCTACACTCAGGCTAGACACAGTATCATTCAGTTATAAAGAGCTCTGTCTTAAGCCCATGTCACACTGCACCAACGGATAGAAAGAGGATGTAAAACGAAGAGAAACACTTGCCATCCGTTGGTTAACGGGATGCTTCCGTTTTGTACTCACTGCGTCCATTTTTCTTCCTCTATCCGTCCAGCATCCGTCGACTGAGGTTCCATCCGCTCAAAAAGTTCTGACCTGCTCAAAACTTTTTGAGCGGAAAATGTATCCAACACGTTCGTACTGCATCTGCTAGGCAT